>JAODAL010008324.1:0-118500 GCA_025379985.1 Phyllomedusa bahiana | reverse complement strand
AAAAAAAGGGGGGGGGTTCGAGGGAAAAATGGGGACGGAGGTTTCTAAATGGACAGGGGATGGAGGTTCTGAATGGAACAAGTGATGAAGGTTCCGAATGGAACATGGGACGGAGGTTCCGAATGGAAAAGGGGGGGGTTTTATGATGGAACAGGGGGAGGTTCCGAATGGAAATGGACGGAGGTTCCGCATGGAACGAAGGAGGTTTCCGAGGGGAACAGAAACAAAAAATTGGAAGGGAAATATGGACCATTTTAAATGGACCCAGCAATAAGGTTCAAAAAGGAACATGGAGGAGACCCGATGGAACAATTGATGGAGGTTCCGATTGGAACATGTGACGGAGGATCTGAATGGAACAAGTAATGGAGGTTCCGATTGGAACATGTGATGGAGGTTCCGATTGGAACATATGATGGAGGTTCCGAATGGAACATGGGACGGAGGTTCTGAATGGAACAAGTGATGGAGGTTCCGAATGGAACATGGGACGGAGGTTCTGAATGGAACATGGGACGGAGGTTCTGAATGGAACACGCAACGAAAGTTCTGAATGGAAGATATGATAGACTTTCCGAATGGAATATGCAATGAAGGTTCTGAATGGAACCTCCAACGCATATGTGAACCAAGCCTTACACATTTAGGGTATGTCCACATGCCAAGTAAAATTTGCTCAGCAGAGTCTGCCGCTGAAAACTGCGATTTTCATATGAGGCTTTCAACGAGTATTTCATGTGATGTTACATGTGAATTTAGGGTCTTTTATTTTTACTCATGGTTTTCAGTCAGAAACAAGTCCCGTTCATTCCTTTGGGTTTTGGATGTGGATGTGCGTTAAAAAAACACATACAAATGTTTTATACCAGGTTTTTAGCCATCACTAGTGACGTCAATAGTAAATTTCCACAAAAAAAACAACTGTAGAAAAACCTGTTGTATGAACTACCACAGGGTGTATTTAATATTGAGGCCATTGGTTGAGATGAGTATTTCAAGTTGGAAATGCGTGGATGTTGACTTGAAATATTCGTTATGTGGAAAGAGTTTCACTCATATAACACTGCCAGATTGTGCAGGAAATTACTGAATGTAATGGTATTGGTTTTTAATTTATGTTATACATTTTTACTCTCCTCCTGTCCTTGGTGCAGGTAATGCATTGTGTCCCTGCATACTGCCCTTAGTATTGCAAACTTAAAAGGGTATTGCCATCTCCATCTGTGTTACCTCACCTTTGCTCTTGAGAAAAGTTTGTATCCTGGGGGTGGAACCCACACTTGTCTTAAATTTATGCTACAAATTTTGTTTAAATTACTCCATAAGGGGGCTTTCACACGGGGCGTTTTTGATGTGTTTTTTTTAACGTTTTTTTTTCGGAAAGGGACAGCAATTAAAGCTGAACATTGCTGCGCAAAAATCCGGAAATTCCGCGATTTTACTGCAAATTACCGCAATTTTTTGCAGCAAGTTCAGCATTAATTGCTGTTTCCTGAGAAAAAAGCATTGAAAAAACCAAAAAAATGCACCGTGGAAAGCACCCTAAGAGCAGGAATACATGGTGCAGCCAAGAACTGCTGTGGCATTCCACACAAATGATGAATTTGAAGGAAATCTAGTTTTTTTTTTTTACTAATTAAAACAAGATTTAATTTCTTAGTTCTGCGTTTCAATATCATAGCTTTTTTATTTTTTCTATGACGCAGTTGCACGAGGACTTGTTTAATGCAGGAGAAGCTGTATTTTTGGGGCGAGTAGTTTGAGTTTACATATAAACTACTGCGTAATTTTTTAAACAATGTTTACAGTGTGAATATTTGTTTTTTTTTCCAATTTTTTTTACACCATTCACATTTCACAGCAAATAGCAAATGTTAGATTAATTCTAGAGGTTATCACGGTCGTGTAGAGACCGAATATGTGTCATGTTTTTGTGTGTAATTTATGCACAATATTTTTTTCTATTAAATATTCATTTTTAATTTATTAATTGATTTATTTTTTCCCGCACTCTTTTATTTATTTTTTTTACTTTGCTTTTTTAATCCAATTAAGGGATAGCTATTGTACATTTTTTCTTTTTTACACTGATATATGTGTTAGTAGACTCCTGTATACAAATACATTACACTCTGTGTCAGGATGACACGGGCTGCTGTTGGGGTAACACATGGAGTGCCCTGACAGCGGCTTACTATACAGACAGCTCTGGGACTACTCTAGGTCCCCAGAGGTGACTGTATAGAGCAGGCATCCTCAAACTGCGGCTCTCCAGCTGTTGGGAAACTACAACTCCCATCATTCCCACTGTTATAGATTATATAAATGCATGATGGGAGTTGTAGTTTCCCAACAGCTGGAGAGCCGCAGTTTGAGGATGCCTGGTATAGATATTATCCAGGCTCCACCTGGGAATCCTGATGACCCAATGGAGCAGGGGAATCCCCTTTGCTTAGGCCACGGTCACGGACCGGACTGCAGTTTACAAGAGATCTGCAGCTTTGGGAAAAATGTTAATAACAAATTCATTTCCTAAAATATAAAGCCACAGTTTTATGTGAACGGGTTAAAAGAATGGTGTTGACATTCTGGAGTGGTCAGGTCAGAGGCTGCATCATGGAGGGGTCCTCTGAGATGAGAAATCGTCCACCACTGTCCATCTGGTACTAATAATGGTCAGGTGACCACATTATCCAGTGCTGAAAACAAGGGAGTGTGCAGCCTGACCGTATAACCCCCTGATACTGTATACTGCAGTGACAGAGCTCTTCAAATACTTAGCCCATGGTTGTGCTTTATGTAAACCCATAACATCTTCTAGCAACAGACTCCTGGATTTCTAGGAAGGATGTGCTGCAGAATGCATACAGTGAGGAAAATACGTATTTTATATATTGGTGATTTTGCAAGCTTTCCCACCTATAAAGAATGGAGAGGTCTGTCATTTTTATCGTAGGTCCACTTCAGCTGTGAGAGAATCTAAAAAAAATCCAAAAAATCCCATTGTATGATTTTTAAATAATTAGCATTTTATTGCAAGAAATAAGTATTTGATACAATAGAAAAACAGGACTTAATATTTGACTCAATATTTGGTACAAAAACCTTCGTTTGCAGTTACAGAGGTCGGACGTTTCCTGTAGTTCTTGACACTGTAGCGAGGATTTTCGTCCTCTCCTCCATACAGATCTTCTCCAGAACTTTCAGGTTTCGGGGCTGCATTGACTTTCAGCTCCCTCCAAAGATTTTCGATTGGGTTCAGATCTGGATACCGGCTCGGCCACTCCAGAACCTTGAAATGCTTCTTAAAGAGCCGCTCCTTAGTGGCTATGGCTGTGTGTTTTCGGTCCGGCCACAACCCATCTTCAATGCTCTTACTGAGGGAAGGAGGTTGTTGGCCAAAATCAGGCAATACATAGCCCCATCCATCCTCCCTTCAATACGGTGCCAATTGTCCTGTCCCTTTTGCAGAAAAGCCCCCCCAAAGTATGATGTTTCCACTCCCATGCTTCACGGTCCTTCTTCTTCCTCCAAACACAATGAATAGAGTTGATACCAAAAAGTTCTTTTTTGGTCTCATCTGACCACATGACCTTCTCTCACCTCCTCTGGATCATCCAGATGGTCATTGGTTGACTTCAAATGGGCCTGGACCTGTGCTGATGTGAGCAGGGGGACCTTGCGTGTCCTGCAGGATTTTAATTAATGACAGCGCAGTGTGTTACTAAGGGTAATCTGTGAGACTGTGGTCCCAGCTCTATTCAGGTCATTGACCAGGTCCTCTCCTATGGTTCTGAGCTGATTCCTGACCTTTCTCAGACTCATCCTTACCCTATGAGGTGAGATCTTGCCTGGAGCCCCAGACCCAGGAAGACTGACAGTCATATTGGGCCACATGTATGAACCTGTTTAGGTCTAAAACTCACTTTTTTGCCCATAGTAATCTATATGCAAAAAAGTTAGTTTTAGACCTAACCAGGTTCATACATGTGGCCCAATGTATTTCTTCCACGGTCTAATAATTGCATCAACAGTTGCTGCCAAAGTACAGTTTGCCATAGGCAATCAATTACCATGAGGATACCAATCACCAACCTAAATTTGTCTCTATCTAAAACTGAATTTTATTTAACTGCTTTTACTACCTATTAAAGACCTTAAAATACACCGGCTTGGCTATACTGTTTCACTGAGGTTCTGATAATTATCAGTATTTTGCATATGATGTCTGCAGCAACACTAGTCTAGGATTGCACGCTGCCTAAGACCTAAAATAATATCACTGCCCCCCTCCGCCGACATCTTCAGGGGTTAACTGGGCAATAAACCCAATAAAATACAAATTAATTACTTAGAAATAGTACAATGTGATAGATTCTGTCTCTCACAGCTGAAGTGAACCTATGATAAAAATGACAGGCCTAATTATTGTAGGTGGGAAAGCCTCCAAATCTTCAGTGTATCAAATACTTATTTTCCCCACTGTATTAAAGGTGATATTGTTCAATTATGTCCCTGTTCAATTTAACCTAACCTGTGAAATAAATTGGATTCAGAATGTTCCGAATCCAATTTTTCTCTGACTCTATGCCTAATGCTTTTTTTTTTTTTTTTTAAATATATTTTATTTGGTACATCATACAACAGAGTAAGCCAGCCATACCATAGAAAAAGGGTATAGCAACCAATAAAACCGTTATTCGTCAAACATCAGGTTCCTAATGCTTTTTGGGTTATGACTCTTAGTGTGTTTGTGGGAATAAGGGTGTTTCCACCATCATATCAATAAGTCCTCTGGGCCCTGCACATATCTCGAGAACGGGCTTCCAAAAGGGTTGGCTCAGAATGGAGAGCCGGTCATGCTTGTGCACGACTTTCCATTCTGTTCCATTGGAGTTTGAATATCACCGAACACAGCGCTCCCCTGTACTGGGAGCTCCCATAGAACAGAATGGAGAACACAGCGCTCCCCTGTACTGGGAGCTCCCATACAACAGAATGGAGAACACAGCGCTTCCCTGTACTGGGAACTCCCATAGAACAGAATGGAGAACACAGTGCTCCCCTGTACTGGGAACTCCCATAGAACAGAATGGAGAACACAGTGCTCCCCTGTACTGGGAACTCCCATAGAACAGAATGGAGAACACAGTGCTCCCCTGTAACGGGAACTCCCATAGAACAGAATGGAAAACACAGTGCTCCCCTGTCCTGGGAACTCCCATAGAACAGAATGGAGAGAACACAGTTCTCCCCTGTACTGGGAACTCTCATAGAACCGAATGGAGAGAACAGAGCGCTCCCCTGTACTGGGAACTCTCATAGAACCGAATGGAGAGAACACAGCGCTCCCCTGTACCGGGAACTCCCATAAAACAGAATGAAGAACACAGTGCGCCCCTGTCCTGGGAACTCCCATAGAGGAGAATGGAGAACACAGCGCTTCCCTTTACTGAGCTTCAGGCTCCCACTTTCTGTTCAGGCTGTGAATGTTTCTGTAGCTTCAGGCTCCCACTTTCTGTTCAGGCTGTGGGTGGTTCAACAGCTTCAGGCTGCCACTTTCTGTTCAGGCTGTGGGTGGTTCTACAGCTTCAGGCTCTCACTTCCTGTTCAGACTGTGAGCAATTCTACATAATTGACTGATATTTCAGCTCTGCACTTTCTAGCTGAGCCTGTTAGAGGGTCTTTGGTAATAGAAGGGTTTTAACAACAGGTCAGAAGGCTACAGGGCTTTAAAGTGTGTCAGTAAGAAAGATAAACAAGCTCCTGTGCTGCTGATAAGACACAGTAGGAAGTGACATCAACAACCCAGTCACTACTAGAGCGAGGTGGTCGGTAACCTAGAGAAGCTTGTGTACACAAACAGGAGATAAGAACTGCTCTAACTGTAAAAGGAAGCAAAATCAAAAGAACAATGTATATGGTGATATGCTTTATTTACCTTTGCATACATGTTTAAAGCTAATCGATGTGGTGAGAGTTCCCCTTTAGAGGTTAAAGGGAATGTGTCATCAAAAATGAGTTCTTGTTTAACTCACATTTTTATGTTCAACACATTTTTTAATAATTTTTCGTTATATTTTTAAAAAAATTTCCATATCACTTTCAATATTTTTTAATAATTCTTAAGTCCTGCAGTTTTCACTTTGGCCACTAGGCCTAATAATAGTCTGACACTTCCTGTTCTGTAGAGAGAGAGTCTCAGTTGTCTGCTCATTATCAGCACAAAGAGGGTCAAACTGAAAGGAGACACCCGTGTGAATAGATAACACAGAGAGGAGATAGTCAAAGTTCACCCTTTCACCTCCTTGCACAGTGACTTCTTCCCAGGTCACAGAGCATGACTAGAAAACTCTCCTATAGAAGTCAATGGGACTGAGTCAGTCTTAAGTCTCCTATGCGCATGAAGCTGCTGTATAGCATCTCTCTGACTGCTGTTAAAGCAGTGCAAACAAAGCCTAGTGGCCAAAGTGAGAACTGCAAGACTTAAGAATTATTAAAAAATATTGAAATTAATATGAAAAATTTAAAAAAAAAATAAAAAAATCCTAAAAATTGTGTTTAACATAAAAACGGGACTTAAACAATGACTCATTTTTTGATGACACATTCCCTTTAATGCAAATAAAAATGCGAGAGCAGAAGCTAATATTTAGCGTCTCTCTTCTAATCCTGCCACGGATTCTGTTTCTTAGCAGTAACAGGTTCTTGTCTCACCAGAAACCTGATATTCGGACACAAGTTAGGACGGTGTTAGAGACATTAATTACTATTATCTCTATGAATATTATCATTAGAGATAAAACTATTCTGCCAGTGCCCAGATGTCTTACTGGCAGGTACACACTGGAGCAAGAGCTATGGTAAGTGCTTCTTCAACACCTGTGTATGGAGAGAGGAGGAGGAGGCGGCTGTATCTGCGGAGATGGATGGGCCGAAGTTATCTCTCACCAATAAACAAATGCGGGAGCAGCACATTCCAGCGGCTGGAGATTCGGACCCAGGTGATTCTGATTCACAGTATCTTACTGTTATGATTTCTGTACAGTAACACCTTGGTCCTTAGACCGTGAGGAAAGAGAAGCTTTGAAAAGTCTTCAGAACTTCAGGAGGAATTATAAACTTACCCTCAGCACATCAAGAGGCAAGAGCAGCAGCACGAGGCAAGAGCAGCAGCACGAGGCAAGATGAGCGATGGGGTTACTGCGGTGGAGGAACCCTCAGTCTGTGTGATACAAGCAGGTTGATGTATGTACCCCCTCCCTGAATGTACAGTGTCCTGGAATCAATGGCGCTATAAAATAAATAATAATAATAATTCTAGGTGGGGGGGAGGGGTGTTACCATCTCTCACATTGATGGCACATCTATAATTACCCCCATAAGGGCAGGAATACATGAAGCGGTATCAGCACCGTCATGGTGCAGCCGAGAAGGGGTTAACTTATTTTAACGGGTTGCTCCCACCATAGAATTTTATGGAACGTCAGTAGGATATTAAACCTCTGGGACCCGCACTTATCTCCGGAATAAGCCCCTGAAAGTCTTGTTTCAGAATGGAGAGCTGATCACACTTGCGCACAATTCTACATTCGGTTCCATGGGAGTTCTGAATACGGCCGAACACAGCGCTCCCCTGTACTGGGAAGTTCCATAGAACAGAATGGAAAACACAGTGCTCCCCTTTACTGGGAACTCCCATAGAACAGAATAGAAAACACAACACTCCCCTTTACTGTGAACTCCCATAGAACAGAATGGAGAACACAGCGCTCACCTGTACAGTGAACTCCATAGAAATGGAAAAACGCTCCCTTTACGGGAACTCCATAGAACAGAATGGAGAACACAGCGCTCCCCTGTACTGGGAACTCCATAGAACAGAATGGAGAGAACACATCACTATCCTGTACCTGGAACTCCCATAGAACAGAATGGAGAACACAGTGCTTCCCTGTACTGGAACTCCATAGAAGAATGGAGAACACAGCGCTCCCTGTACTGGATCTCCATAGAACAGAATGGAGAAACACAGCGCTCCCCTTACTGGGACTCCCATAGAACAAATGAAAACACAACGCTCCCCTTTACTGGAATCCATAGAACAGAATGGAAACACAGTGCTCCCTGTATGGGAACTCCCATAGAGGAGAATGGAGAACACAGCGCTCCCCTTTACTGGGAAGTTCCATAGAACAGAATGGAAAACACAGCGCTCCCCTGTACTGGGAACTCCCATAGAGGAGAATGGAGAGAGCACAGCGCTCCCTTTTACTGGGAAGTTCCATAGAACAGAATGGAAAACACAGCGCTCCCCTGTACTGGGAACTCCCATAGAACAGAATGGAGAGAACACAGCGCTCCCCTTTACTGGGAAGTTCCATAGAACATAATGGAAAACACAACGCTCCCCTTTACTGCAAGCTCCCATAGAGCAGAATGGAGAGAGCACAGCGCTCCCTTTTACTGGGAAGTTCCATAGATTAGAATGGAAAACACAGCGCTCCCCTGTACTGGGAACTCCCATAGAATGGAGAACACAGCGCTCCCCTGTACTGGGAACTCCCATAGAACAGAATGGAGAACACAGCGCTCCCCTGTACTGGGAAATCCCATAGAACAGAATGGAGAACACAGGGCTCCCCTGTACTGGGAACTCCCATAGAACAGAATGGAGAACACAGCGCTCCCCTGTACTGGGAACTCCCATAGAACAGAATGGAGAACACAGCGCTCCCCTGTACTGAGAACTCCCATAGAACAGAATGGAGAACACAGTGCTCCCCTGTACTGGGAACTCCCATAGAACAGAATGGAACAATGCTCCTACTGGAATCCATAGCACAGAATGGAGAGTCTTGTGTAAGCGCAAGCTACTCTTTTTGTGGCCCAATTTTGAGATAGGTGCAGAAGTGGGACCCACACCTATTACACATTGATAGC
Source organism: Phyllomedusa bahiana (assembly GCA_025379985.1). Classification (NCBI taxonomy): domain Eukaryota; kingdom Metazoa; phylum Chordata; class Amphibia; order Anura; family Hylidae; genus Phyllomedusa; species Phyllomedusa bahiana. The sequence continues at coordinate 109,557 of JAODAL010008324.1, read as the reverse complement.
ACATTCAATCAATATGCCATTAATGTGTGAGGTGTGTTCAGCCCTTTTATTACTGGAAACCTTAACAGGGGCAATATTGGCAGTACTCCGGTTAAGGGTCCTAATCAAAATGTATAAAAAAGAGCCCCATTGATACAATACAAGACAGGAACTGGTAATGGATGGGTGATCCAGATGCTTTGGTTGTATGGGGCCCTGAAATTATCTATGGCAGCCTTGACTCTAATTAAGGTGAAGGACTTTGTGAAACCAAGGAGGAGTTGGCCTCAGAAGAAAAAATACCTATTTTGGTTGAAAAGACAAAATTACCCCATCAAGAGTACAAATATGTACGAGTATGAATAATAGCCCCATATGTTGGATAATCAATGTAGTAGTGCTACATAGCAGAAAGCAAGCAACTTACTTCCCCAAAAAAGGTACAATGTTCTGGCACCTGAGTGGGACTCAATGTCAGGGCCAGTGTCGGACCGGGTTGCCTGGGGATCACCAGTGGAGTTGTTTCTTGGGACCATCCAGTGGAGCTGATTCTTGGAGCCACCAGTGGAGTTGATTCTTGGAGACCATCTGTGGGGTTGATTCCTGAGGCTACCAGTGAAGTTTATTCTTGGGGCCACCTATGGGGTTGATTCTTGGGGCCACCAGTGGAGCTGATTCTTGGAGACCAACTGTGGGGTTGATTCTTAGGGCCCACCAGTGAAGTTGATTCTTAAGGCCCAGCAGTGCAGTTGTTTCTTGGGGCCACCAGTGTAGTTGATTCTTTGGGGCCACCAGTGTAGTTGATTCTTTGGGGCCACCAGTGGAGTTGTTTCTTGGGGTCACCAGTGAAGTTGATTCTTAAGGCCCAGCAGTGCAGTTGTTTTTTGGGGCCACCAGTGAAGTTAATTCTTGGAGTCTACCAGTGGAGTTGATTCTTTGGGCCCACCAGTGGAGTTGTTTCTTGGGGCCACCAGTGGAGTTGTTTCTTGGTTGCCCACCAGTGGAGTTGTTTCTTGGAACCACCAGTGGAGTTGTTTCTTGGGGCCACCAGTGGAGTTGATTCTTGGAGCCACCAGTGGAGTTGTTTCTTGGGGCCACCAGTGGAGTTGTTTCTTGGGCCCACCAGTGGAGTTGTTTCTTGGGGCCACCAGTGTAGTTGATTCTTGGGGCCACCAGTGTAGTTGATTCTTTGGGGCCACCAATGGAGATGTTTCTTGGGGCCACCAGTGGAGTTGTTTATTGGGGCCTCACCAGTGAAGTTAATTCTTGGAGTATACCAGTGGAGTTGATTCTTGGGGCCCACCAGTGGAGTTGTTTCTAGGGGCCACCAGTGAAGTTGATTCTTTGAGGCCACCAGTGACGTTGATTCTTTGGGGCCACCAGTGTAGTTGATTCTTGGGGCCACCAGTGGAGTTGTTTCTTGGGGCCACCAGTGAAGTTGATTCTTTGAGGCCACCAGTGAAGTTGATTCTTTGGGGCCACCAGTGGAGTTGATTCTTGGGGCCACCAGTGGAGTTGTTTCTTGGGGCCACCAGTGAAGTTGATTCTTTGGGGCCACCTGTGTAGTTGATTCTTGGGGCCACCAGGGGAGTTGTTTCTTGGGGCCACCAGTGGAGTTGATTCTTGGGGCCACCCTACAACCACTGTACATGACTACACATAGCTCTTGCTTTCTGTCTCTATTTCTCTGCTTTTCTGTCTAAAAAGCATCCCCCAATCCTGCTATTCTAACTGGGCCACTTTGCTCTGGGGTCCACCGAGGGATTCCCTCATTCCCTTGTGGGCCAGTCCCAGCCTGCTCAGGGCCCCATAGAGGTTGCTATAACTTTCGTTTCACCGATGGTGGAAGGCTGATATCTCTGGCCTCGCGCTATGCTCACACTGCAGTCCGCTTTTCCTTTATGTTTTTTGCTACAAAATTAGATAAAAACAGAAAGTAAAAGCTGCCCTCTGTATCTATCTGTATCTATTTTCTGTGGATACATCATCATCTGTATTTTCGCTCCAAGTCTCACTTTCTTGTTCAAGTTCTCTAACGTCCCCTCAGAAGAGGTCATTCCGATACATCAGATAATTAGATCGTCATTCGCACACAGTATCATCTGCAACAATCAGTAACAAAGTAACAAAGGAAACAATAAACTCTAAATAGAACAAACCAACAAGTCTGCACATTACAAATCCAGTGAGTAACAAGCACCGCGCTCCTGAAGGGATGTGTCATCTATCCCTGGTTTCAAAGGTTCATGAAATAAGTGTAGGACAAGTTCTACGAGATAGGAAGTGCCCTCAAGAGGTTTCCTGAACCTTCACCAGGGTTGTGTAACCACGAGGAGCCGAGAATAATTACCAGTAAGAGATAAAGTTTAGACAGGAGTTTAATGTCCAGAGTCTTTTGGTGGCACCTTTACTTCTGAAGTAGTGAAGCAGAAGAGAAGTAATGTATTGTACACAGCCGAGTCACATTATTATGACCAGTAGCTTATATCCAGAGTAACCGCCATGTCCAGCCCAGACAGCAGCTAGATGGGTGGGGAGTGACTCCATAAGGTCCTGGTAGGTTGTCACAGATATCTGGAGCCAACTGCATCCCACAGCTGCTGGAGGGTCCAATGAGCCAACACCACCATCCAGGGGCACCACAGCTGCTGGAGGGTCCATAGAGCCAACACCAACATCCAGAGGCTCCACAGCTGCTGGAGGATCCATAGAGCCAACACCATCATCCAGGGGCCCCACAGCTGCTGGAGAGGCCATAGAGCCAACACCACCATCCAGAGGCCCCACAGCTGCTGGAGGATCCATAGAGCCAACACCACCATCCAGGGGCCCCACAGCTGCTGAAGGGTCCATAGAGCCAACACCACCATCCAGGGGCCCCACAGCTGCTGGAGTGTTCATAGAGCCAACACCACCATCCAGGGGTCCCACAGCTTCTGGAGGTGCCATAGAGCCAACACCACCATCCAGGGGCCCCATAGCTGCTGGAGGGTCCATAGAGCCAACACCACCATCCAGGGGCCCCACAGCTGCTGGAAGTTCCATAGAGCCAACACCACCATCCAGGGGCCCCACAGCTACTGGAAGGTCCATATAGCCAACACCAACATCCAGGGGCCCCACAGCTACTGGAAGGTCCATATAGCCAACAACAACATCCAGTGGCTCCACAGCTGCTGGAGGATCCATAGAGCCAACACCACCATCCAGGGGCCCCACAGCTGCTGGAGGGGCCATAGAGCCAACACCACCATCCAGGGGCCCCACAGCTGCTAGAGGGTCCATAGAGCTAACACCACCATCCAGGGGCCCCACAGCTGCTGGAGGGTCCATAGAGCCAACACCACCATCCAGGGGCGCCCACAGCTGCTGGAGGAGCCATAGAGCCAACACCACCATCCAGAGGCCCCACAACTGCTGGAGGGTCATAGGGCCAATACCACTATCCAGGGGCCCCACAGCTGCTGGAGGGTCCATAGGGACAATACCATCCAGGGGCCCCACAGCTGCTGGAAGGTCCATAGAGCCAACACCACCATCCAGGGGCCTCACAGCTGCTGGAGGGTCCATAGAGCCAACACCACCATCCAGGGGCTCCACAGCTGCTGGAGGGTCCATAGAGCCAACACCACCATCCAGGGGCCCCACAGCTGCTGGAGGTTGCTTATTGCCCACACCACCATCCAGGGGCCTCACAGCTGCTGGAGGGTCCATAGAGCCAACACCACCATCCAGGGGCCTCACAGCTGCTGGAGGGTCCATAGAGCCAACACCACCATCCAGGGGCGCCACAGCTGCTGGAGGGTCCATAGAGCCAACACCACCATCCAGGGGCTCCCACAGCTGCTGGAGGGTCCATAGAGCCAACACCACCATCCTGGCTCCCCACAGCTGCTGGAGGGTCCATAGAGCCAACACCACCATCCAGGGGCCCCACAGCTGCTGGAGGAGCCATAGAGCCAACACCACCATCCAGGGGCTCCCACAGCTGCTGGAGGGTCCATAGAGCCAACACCACCATCCAGGGGCTCCCACAGCTACTGGAGGGTCCATAGAGCCAACACCACCATCCAGGGGCTCCCACAGCTGCTGGAGGGTCCATAGAGCCAACACCACCATCCAGGGGCTCCCACAGCTGCTGGAGGGTCCATAGAGCCAACACCACCATCCAGGAGCCCCACAGCTGCTGGAGGGTCCATAGAGCCAACACCACTATCTAGGGGCCCCACAGCTGCTGGAGCATCCATAGAGCCAACACCACTATCCAGGGGCCCCACAGCTGCTGGAGAGTCCATAGAGCCAACAACAATCCAGGGGCCCCACCACATGCTCATTTTAGGGAATTAGGGGCCAGAGTAATACTTGGAAGTCTTGATTCTGCTTGACCAACCAATGATGGATATTTCTAGCCGTGTGACGTTTCATTGACTTGCTGGTAGATCCCATCCGCCCCAGGGAAGGCAATCAGCATGTAGGGGTGTATGTGATCTGCAAGGATGGATTTATAACCAGATGGGATGAAGCAGAAAACATGACTCATTGGAGAAGACAACTTTTTCCCAGTCAGTAGAGGTCCAATTCTGACACTGCTCGGAGAATTGAAGCCTTTTCGTCCGATGCAGCTCGGTTAGCAGAGGTGCAGTGACTTCCATCTGCTTCGGGCACCCATACACAGTAGGGTTAGCAGAGGTGCAGTGACATCCGTCTGCTCTGGGGCCCCATACACAGTAGGGTTAGCAGAGGTGCAGTGACATCCGTCTGCTCCGGGGCCACATACACAGTAGGGTTAGCAGAGGTGCAGTGACATCTCACTGCTCCAGGCCCCATACACAGTAGGGTTAGCAGAGGTGCAGTGACATCCGTCTGCTCCAGGCCCCATACACAGTAGGGTTAGAAGAGGTGCAGTGACATCCGTCTGCTCCGGGCCCCATACACAGAAGGGTTAGCAGAAGTGCAGGGACTTCCATCTGCTTCGGGCACCCATACACAGTAGGGTTAGCAGAGGTGCAGTGACATCCGTCTGCTCTGGGGCCCCATACACAGTAGGGTTAGCAGAGGTGCAGTGACATCCGTCTGCTCTGGGGCCCCATACACAGTAGGGTTAGCAGAGGTGCAGTGACATCCGTCTGCTCCGGGGCCCCATACACAGTAGGGTTAGCAGAGGTGCAGTGATATCTGTCTGCTCCGGGCCCCATACACAGTAGGGTTAGCAGAGGTGCAGGGACTTCCATCTGCTTCGGGCACCCATACACAGTAGGGTTAGCAGAGGTGCAGTGACATCCGTCTGCTCTGGGGCCCCATACACAGTAGGGTTAGCAGAGGTGCAGTGACATCCGTCTGCTCTGGGGCCCCATTACACAGTAGGGTTAGCAGAGGTCAGTGACAATCCGTCTGCTCCGGGGCCCCATACACAGTAGGGTTAGCAGAGGTGCAGTGATATCTGTCTGCTCCGGGGCCCCATACACAGTAGGGTTAGCAGTGGTGCGGTGATATCTGTCTGCTCCAGGCCCCATACACAGTAGGGTCAGCAGAGGTGCAGTGACATAAGTCTGCTCCGGGGCCCATACACAGTAGGGTTAGCAGAGGTGCAGTGACATCCGTCTGCTCCGGGGCCCCATACAAAAGTAGGGTTAGCAGAGGTGCAGGGACTTCCATCTGCTTCGGGCACCCATACACAGTAGGGTTACAGAGGTGCAGTGACAATCCGTCTGCTCTGGGCCCCATAAAACTGTAGGTTAGCTGAGGTGCGGTGACAGCCGTCTGCTCCGGGGTCCCATACACAGTAGGTTTAGTAGAGTTGCAGTGACATCCGTCTGCTCCAGGGCCCCATACACAGTAGGGTTAGCAGAGGTACGGTGACATCCGTCTGCTCCGGGGCCCATACGCAGTAGGGTTAGCAGAGGTGCAGTGACATCCGTCTGCTCCGGGGCCCCATACACAGTAGGGTTAGCAGAGGTGCAGTTATATCCGTCTGCTCTGGGGCCCCATACACAGTAGGGTTAGCAGAGGTGCAGTGACCTCCATCTGCTCCGGGCCCCATACACAGTAGGGTTAGCAGAGGTGCAGTGACATCCGTCTGATCCGGGCCCCATAAACAGTATGGCTAGCAGATGAGCAGTCACATCCGTCTGCTCCGGGCCCCATACACAGTAGGGTTAGCAGAGGTGCAGTGACATCCGTCTGCTCATGGGCCTCATACACAGTAGGGTTAGCAGAGGTGCAGTGACATCCGTCTGCTCATGGGCCTCATACACAGTGGGGTTAGCAGAGGTACGGTGACATCAGTCTGCTCAAGGGCCCCATACGCAGTAGGGTTAGCAGAGGTGCAGTGACATCCGTCTGTTCTGGGGCCTCATGTTGCTGTTCTGTTAGACACACATCTGGTTGCCCTTAGGGTTATTTTGGCGGTGAGCTGCTCCCCAGTATCATGTCCTCCACCCTCATGCGCCTTTGTAGCTGACGTTCCCCTCTCACATCAGTGGCGCGTGGTAATCTGCAATTTCCACATCTCTTACATACAATGGCACCATTTCTCCACTCAGGATACTTTCACCAGAGCAGCCGCCTTCAGCTCACAAGCTGCGCAGCATCAGAAATACCTCTACCCTCAGCCTAAAAGTCAGTAATCATCCCTTTTATACAAGTCTGACAAATCACCCCTATTAGCCATGACATGTGCAGACAGCCTATCACACACTTATATACTCACCAAGCCAGTGTACCTCATGGGGCTTCTTTTATGAGCTGATTGCTGCTGACGTGGGAAGTTGGGAGTGGTCATAATAATTTGACTGGACCTTGTTTTTGATATTGCTATGTACATATGGCTCCCTTGCCTCCAGATCTCCTCCATTTTGCATTTGTTCTGCTGGGAACAACAGGGGTTTACAGCAACTGGATGTAAATGAAGGTGAATATAGATTTCTATTTTATTTTTGCAGCAATAGCTTAAAATTTAAAAAAAATATAACCTGGACAACTCCTTTAAATGGTGCGATTACTGAAGACGTCATTAAAACTTGTTCGCCTTCTGTTGGTCTTTCATGTGAGAAAACTTTATTACAGAAAACGCTCCTCTGGTCTGATGCTGAGGTGGAATGGCGCACAATCGTCTTTCCTGTGTCACTAAGCGCCCAGGTTTGGCTGCACTGTTCTAGTAAAGGTTTTTTTAAAATTTTTAGCCATATACTGTAAAAAATGAGATGAAGCTGTGCAACAGAGGTAAATGTATGCAAGCAACTACAGAGATGTGGCTGCTGATTGAACAGTGCCATGCAAGAAAAACAGGAGCTGCAGAAAGGAATAGGGGGAATTAGTTGAATGTAAATAAGAAACATTAACTAGAAAGATAAATAGATATAGATAGATGAATAAGGATAGATAGATAGATAGATAGATAGATAGATAGATTAGGATAGATAGATAGATTAGATAGATAGATAGATAGATAGATAGATAGATAGATAGATAGATAGATAGATAGATAGATAGATTTGATATGAGATAGATAGATAGATAGATAGATGGATAGATAGATAATAGATAGATAGATAGATAGATAGATAGAGAGATAGATAGATGGGATAGATAGATAGATAGATAGATAGATAGGCTAGATAGATAGATATGAGATAGATAACTAGATAGATATGAAATAGATAGATAGATAGATAGATATGAGATAGATGGACAGACAGACAAATAGATAGATATGAGATAGATAGACAGACAGACAGATAGATAGGAGATAGATAGACAGACAGATAGATAGACAGATAGACATGAGATAGATAGATAGATAGATAGATAGATAGGAGGTAATGGTAGGAATACAATATACCACCAAACTTGTGCAGCCACATGGGGGTGGGGTTCTCGCATGCACCATGGCCGCGCTGTGTGTTCCTACTATAGGCACATGCAGTAGATAAAATACAAGAAACGCATCAAAAACATTGCAGATATTTCTCTTTCCCGCTGGATCCGCTTTTAGTTTTCTCCCTGAGGTGCTTTTCTTAAAACGCAGATCAGACGCCAATTCACTTCAATTATCAGTGGCACTGGCGCGTAATTGTACGCCAGAGGAGACGAAGTGTATTTCATAGTTCTCTATGACAGCTATGAATTACCGTAATTGTGGCGCGCATTTCACCCGTATTAAAGCGCAAATACGTGCCGAAATGAGCGCTGCAATCACGCCGTGTGAACATACCCTTATACTTACCTCCTGATCCCCGCACTGCTGCTGCTCTGGACCTCCACGGTAATCCGCTCTTTTTCATTTCCAAGTTCTTCTTGATGCACTTGAAGGCTCCATTGTAGGTGAATGAAGCACAAACCTCTCTTGTGTGTCGGAAAAGAACCCGGGAGTGAAGAGGAGCGGATTCCAGTGAGTCCAGAGCCGCAGTAGGGGTGGAACGGAAGATAAGTAAAAAGTTCTTTTTTTAGTTTTATACCCACTCTAGTCCCATTTAGCAATGATTTGGCCTCACATCAGCTTCATATACTGCACAAGCGAGCAGCAGAATGCGGTTTTGGTTTGTTCGGGATATGAAATCTGACAAATCCGCTGGTGGTTGTAGTATCTTCAGGTGATGTCATCAGCTGCGCCGCTGTGCGCGCTTGTGATAGTGGCAGTTATGCGCAGGGATTGCGGTACGTCTCTTTTCAGTCACCTTTGTGGTCATTTCTGTCCTCATACAACTGAAACATAAGTGAAGTCGCACGTTCCTGCCACCGGCGGCTTATCTCCCCCCCCCATCAAACATAAAGAGAAACTTTTTTTTTGCAGGTCACATCCCTTTCAAACTGACAGCGAGCCGCGTGTATGAGCCGAATGCAAATATTTCCAGTACAGAGTGATACGTGTGCACGGTTATACCATTAATACTGAAAGTGAGCCGTTTGTGCGGAGAACACCAGCAGTTAACTCTCTGTCCCCTCGTAACAAAATGTAACTGATTTCTCTTCACTTCGATACTTTACATCCTTCCGTATGTTTCATCCAAAAAAGAAAGAGAACTAACCCACAAAAAGTATGAAAAAAATCTAAATCTTTATTAAGAGATTAAAATATGTACAGGTGATTATAAGAACCCTCCAAAATCAGATCACAATGAAATGCATCATAGAAAGTTACACAGTTACATAGTTTGTACGGCCGAAAAAAGACAGACGTCCATCCAGTTCAGTCTCTTTTGCTAAAGTGTTGATCCAGAGGAAGGAACAAAACCCCCATGAGGTAGAAGCCAATTGTCCTAATTTTAGGGGAAAAATTCCTTCCCGACTCCAATCTGGCAATCGGAATAATCCCTGGATCAGCGACCCCTCTCCAGAATCCTGGTCACTATAACTTGTTCTATTTTTACATCTAGAAATGTATCCAGACCCTTCTCCAGAATCTTGGTCACTATAACTTGTTCTATTATTACATCTAGAAATGTATCCAGACCCTTCTCCAGAATCCTGGTCACTATAACTTGTTCTATTATTACATCTAGAAATGTATCCAGACCCTTCTCCAGAATCCCGGTCACTATAACTTGTTATATTATTACATCTAGAAATGTATCCAGACCCTTCTCCAGAATCCCAGTCACTATAACTTGTTATATTATTACATCTAGAAATGTATCCAGACCCTTCTCCAGAATCCCGGTCACTATAACTTGTTATATTACATCTAGAAATGTATCCAGACCCTTCTCCAGAATCCTGGTCACTATAACTTGTTATATTATTACATCTAGAAATGTCTCCAGACCCTTCTCCAGTATCCCGGTCACTATAACTTGTTCTATTATTACATCTAGAAATGTATCCAGACCCTTCTCCAGAATCTTGGTCACTATAACTTGTTATATTATTACATCTAGAAATGTATCCAGACCCTTCTCCAGAATCCCGGTCACTATAACTTGTTATATTATTAGATCTAGAAATGTATCCAGACCCTTCTCCAGATTCCTGGTCACTATAACTTGTTATATTATTCCATCTAGAAATGTATCCAGACCCTTCTCCAGATTCCTGGTCACTATAACTTGTTATATTATTGCATCTAGATATGTCTCCAGATCCTTCTCCAGAATCCCGGTCACTATAACCTGTTATATTATTCCATCTAGAAATGTGTCCAACCCTTCTCCAGAATCCTGGTCACTATAACTTGTTATATTATTACATCTAGAAATGTATCCGGACCCTTCTCCAGAATCCCGGTCACTATAACCTGTTATATTATTACATCTAGAAATGTCTCCAGACCCTTCTCCAGTATCCCGGTCACTATAACTTGTTATATTATTACATCTAGAAATGTATCCAGACCCTTCTCCAGAATCATTGTCACTATAACTTGTTACATTATTACATCTAGAAATGTTTCCATACCCCTCTTCAGAATCCCGGTCCTTATAACTTGTTCTATTATTACATCTAGAAATGTATCCAGACCCTTCTCCAGAATCCCGGTCACTATAACTTGTTATATTATTACATCTAGAAATGTCTCCAGACCCTTCTCCAGAATCCTGGTCACTATAACTTGTTCTATTATTACATCTAGAAATGTATCCAGACTCTTCTAAAGAATCCTGGTCATTATAACGTTATATTATTACATCTAGAAATGTCTCCAGACCCTTCTCCAGTATCCCGGTCACTATAACTTGTTATATTATTACATCTAGAAATGTATCCAGACCCTTCTCCAGAATCATTGTCACTATAACTTGTTATATTATTACATCTAGAAATGTATCCAGACCCTTCTCCGGAATCCTGGTTACTATAACTTGTTATATTATTACATCTAGAAATGTATCCAGACTCTTCTCCAGAATCCCGGTCATATTAAATTAATAAAATCATTTTTATTTAGTTATTTTTGTTACACCCATACTATTGATCCTTGGCTAACGAAAATAAAGAAATAAACATGATTTTATTGATTTAATTTTTTTTTTTTCGTTACCCCCATATTATTGATCATTTTATATACACATCGGGACAACTTCTGTAGTCTTATCATTTGATTTCGGCCATGTACAGTTTTATTTCAGATTGCATTAGAAAACCCATAGGAGCGTCGCTCGCTCTCCCATTGGTCCAAATAACCGCGCCTCTTTTAAATTAGCCAATCACAGTGCTCGCTCGGAATTTGTTTTCCCCATAGAACTCTATGAGAAAGTAGCTCACGCTCTGATTGGCTAAGCTGGACGAGCCCCCGCCGCTTCAACCAGTCAGCTCTTTTCTGCCTTTTTACTGTATTTTGAACTGTCCCGTCTTTGAATATGATTGGTCAATATTTCTCCATAGGTTAGAATGGGTCCCTGTCGCTCCTATTCTGATTGGTCAATTCTCCTCCATAGGATATAATGGGCCACTGTCGCTCCTATTCTGATTGGCTGGTTTATGCCGACCAATCAGAAGAGCTTAAACAATTTGAATTACTGTATTTCCCGGCAATTCTCTCTATTGCAATTCCCTATGTAGCGCCGGTCTCGGCGACAAACGCTTTGTTCGGGGTTTAACTGCTTTATTTTTAGAGAAGGTTTCAGCGCTTTATCTGATAATGTTTTACACCTAATAAAAATGATTTTTTTATTCATACTCCAGGCCGCACGGCGCTAAGAGCCGAGATTTCAGTGCGCCGATCTCTCCATAGACTACAATGGGAGAAGTAGTTCGCGCTCTGATTGGCCGGAATAGCCAAGCCCCCGCTAGCTCAGCCAATCAGCTCTTTTCTGCATTTTTACTGTATTTTGAACTGTCACGCCTTTGATTCTGATTGGTCAAAACTTCTCCATAGGATATAATGGGTCTTTTTCACTCCTATTCTGATTGGCCGAGATAGCCAAGCCCCCGCTAGCTCAGCCAATCAGCTCTTTTCAGCATTTTTACTGTATTTTGAACTGTCCCGCCTTTAATTCTGATTGGTCAATATTTCTCCATAGGTTTTAATGGTTCACTGTCGCTCCTATTCTGATTGGCCGGTTTATGCCGACCAATGAGAATAGCTTTCAGAATTTGAATTACTGTATTTCCCGGCAATTTCCAATATCCTAATTCTTGATATTGTGGCGTTCTAGATTTTTGGAAAGTGATTTTTTTCAATGTATTTTTTATTTTTGAGGTTGAACTCTTTTCAACAATGTTTTCCGCCTTTATAAAGGCGATTTTTTCGGATCATATTCCTGCTGCACGGAGCGGAGAGCCGAGATTTTGGATACGATCTTCTATGTTTCCTCGCATGTTCCGTTCTTGCTTCACTTCACCTCCTCCGGCTCATTTAGACCAAAATAAACCAGGTTCTGCTTGTCGGAGCTGCCGAGCGCTGCATTGCGCCGCACTTTGCCGACTCGCCATCGTACATGCCTCGGAGTTTTCGAGCGTGCCGCGTCCCGTCCCGGAACGCCTACCCCGCGCCCACACCGCGCCCACTGCCCGCCCCTTCATGTGAGGCGCAGCTGAAAGTGGCGAACGCTGCGCCTAACACTGCATCCCTGCGTCCGACTGGGGGATTCGGGCCGGGAGGCGCAGGTTACACCAAAAAACAGGCGAAAAGCCCGATCATACATGTCGCCCATTGTATCTATATTTGTCTCCCCCTTTTCCTTTACTTGGATGTTGCATTTACGCTCTGTCCACACAACAAGGATTTAAAGGAATGGTCCCATGAAGCAAAGTCCACTGCACAGCTTGGCGCTCAGCTAACGGTGAGTCGACCGTGTGTGAGAATGAGGAGGGTGGCGCTTATGGCTGTCCTCCTTATTCACCTCTATGGGAGTTCACTTCCATGGCAGTGAGTATGCTTGGCTTTATTCGGGAGCTCCCATAGAAGTGAATGGAGAGGACAGCTGCCTGTACGGTCAGCTCACAGCTAGCTGAAAGTCGGCCTGTGCAGTGGACGTTGCTTCATGGGGACACTCCTTTAACACTGAAAGAAAATGATTCCCATTGACCTCAATAGAAAATACACCTTGCAGTTCATACGACGCGGATTTTCAAAACTTTGAACATGCTCATTCTTTGGTCCTAATAAAAAATATATCTTTATTTAACCAGTTCCTTACTGGACCGGTCCCTATCTCCCTGACCGACACATTTTCCTATTCCTTAGCACATATGGGTTTGAACGCTACAGTGCTTTCTCACATCTGTGCTACAAATTGTTTTGTCTTTTTCCACTTATACATTCGGCTTTATTTTTATGTAATTTTTACCTTTTTTCATATATCTATATATATATATATATATATATATATATATATATATATATATATGTGTTTTCTTGTAATCAGTGTGTGTGCATAAAAGCTGAGTGAGTTTCTGGGATCCAGACAGACTCTTGCACCTTTCATCCAGCCACTGACATTTCTGGATTGTGAGTCAGTTGTGCTCAAAAGTTTACATACCCTTGGCAATTTTTCTGGCAGTTGTGGCCGTAGTTTTTGTTGGTCTACCTGACCGTGGTTTAGTTTTTACAGAGCCCCTGATTTTCCATTTGTTAATCACAGTTTGAACAATGCTGACTGACAATATCAATTCCTTGGATATCTTTCTGTATCCCTTTCCTGTTTTATACAGTTCAACTACCTTTTCCCGTAGATCCGTTGACAATTCTTTTGCTTTCCCCATAACTCACAATCCAGAAACGTCATTGACTGGAGGAAAGATGCAAGAGTCTGTCTAGATCCCAGAAACTCACTCAGCTTTTATGCACGCACACTGATTACAAGCAAACAGGTCACAGGTGAGGATGTTACCTTTAGTAGCCATTCAAACCCATTTGTGTCAACTTCTGTAAATATTATCAGGTCAAAATCACCAGGGTATGTGAACTTTTTAATCAGGGACATTTGGATGTTTTTGGTTGTCAACACAGTAGTTTGACAATAAATGGCTTCAACCAACCTCGAACCATGAGTGAAAAAAAAGATTTTGGGCCACATGTATGAAAACTGTCCAGGTCTAAAACGCACCTTGTTGCCCATAGCAACCAATCAGAGAGCCCCTCTCAAGTCATATAGTGCTCTGGAAAAATGAATGGGGAGCTCTGATTGGTTGTCATGGGCAACAAAGTGAGTTTTAGACCCAGACAATTTTCATACATATGACCCTTCGTGTTATCATTCATATTCTCTGAAAAAAAGCCAAGAAAGCAAAAATTCTGCCGGGGTGTGTAACATTTTGAGCACAATTGTATATATATATATATATTAAATATATTATTAATATATATATATATATATATATATAATAGTAAATAATTATAAAAAATATATAAATGTATATAATTTTTAAATTTTAATATAATATATATTATATAATACAAAATATAATAATTAGAAAAAAATATAAAAGTCTGTATTTTCCATAATTTTTTAAAATGTTTTTAAAGCAAGAGCGGCTCTAAAATAAGTTTTGTAATTGTGTCACTTTTATGTCCCGGACATTTATATAAAGGTGGAACTAAAGGTTTAGGGTCGTCAGTGGCGGGAGGCTTATCTGTGTATACAGTGCTTATTGAGCACTATATATACAGCAATTGGGAAGGCAGGGACAGTAATAATCCATCCCTATCCTCTCAGTGGAGCGCCCGGTTGCCACTGACAGCCAGCTCTCCACTCTCGCAGCTGCTCAAATAGCTGCACTTTCTACACAAATGTTACAGAACGTCCGTACAGAGGTAACCTGCCGCTGCTCGGATGTTAATAGTCAATGGGCGGTCGGCAAACAGTTAAACTGATTAAAAACAATGATACGGTCCCTGGGATATTTGTGACTACCTAACAATATTGATAGCACTAGTAACCATGAACACAATATTGTACAAAACATATGTATTGTGGCAGAGCGACCTTAGATGGTCAGAGATTTCTGCCAATAGGGGGAGTAAAGCAGGTGTCTTGCTGCCAATGCGCCACCGAGGACCTGGTCTCGTTGGGGGAAGCCAGCTATTTGGTGTCAGTAGCCTTACGTTGCTGACACATGTATATAGCATGGCTGCTATGCAGTTATTATGGGCTGGCTTTTCCCGGAACGGTCATAGCGTTGGGTGGGAGACCGTTCCCGCATTCTAGGTCAAGCTTTTGGAACATCCCTGGAGGCCTATAAAAAGCCTGGTACTGCAGGTGTTCAGGGGGTGTGATCAGCTGCAGTTTGGAACAGCATGGAGCTTGTTAGAGGAGGCTCTTAAGGGCTCGTTCACACGGTTTATTTCAGGCACGGATTCCAGCCGTATTGCGTGCCGTACTGCGCTGCAATACGGCTGGAATCCGTGCCAGCCATTACGGTAATCCACAGTTCTCATAGAGAACTATGGAATCCATCTCACCTACCTGCTCTGCGAATACGCCGGGCAGGGAGAAAGTGACATGCACATTATCCCGGCGGGATACGTGCTGTGGATAATGCATGTCTATGGGGCCGGCGAGCAGCCGCCCCTGCCCCGCCCCCATACTCAAGCCGTAATTGCGGGCGAAATCCGTCCCGCAATTACGGCTTGAATAAGCCGTGTGAACCTCGCCTTAACCTCCCAGGCTTCATCAAGCCTGAACCAGTGGAGACTGGTGAAGTGATTACTGGTGGTACTGGATGGTAGATCCAGACCACAGGTTAGAGAGGCAATATAAAGTGTTTAGCTAGTGGCTAGACGGACGAGGGTTTTCTTTGTTTTCTGTTTCCTGTATTTCTCCTGTGCCTCAATAAAGCTGGCTGAGGCCAGGTTAAAGAGACTACTGGTGCCAGAAGATTGATTTTCCATACCAATCTACCAAAGATGGCGATCCCATGAGCTAAAAACCCCTGAGCCGGTCCAAGATGGCGGCTGAAACGTGAGTGAAACATAACAGTATATATATGATACAATTCACTCACACTTCACTCGCACTACCAATATCTGCATTCCTTGGATGTTTTTATGATTTATGATGTCCAAATCCCTTCAGAAGAAAGAAATGTAAGGGCATACGGATCATGCAATCACTACAGAAAAAACTAAATATAAATATATATATATGTATATATGTATATGGGACATGAGCTAACCCTAAATACTAACCTTGTCGTAAGTGGAGCGATCACCCCGAAAAGGGTGGCCCCACTATGTGCTGCTGTCCTTCTGGGACCTTGTTTCACACTATAAGCCAAGTTGATGTCCAAAAGCTAGTTAAATGTCCCAACGCGTTTCCCCTACAACAGTAGGTTTATCAGGGGAATAAGATAAGATGACTGGATACCCAAAACCCAAAATTATAAATGGTAGTAAGAGCGGTGCCAACCAATGACCCAGATAGTGGGTGAAAAATGATGCCTATACTGCCATTTATTATTTTTGGTTTTCGGTAGCATGCTCATAAGTTGTCATGTTTCATAACTACTTGGCCGTATTCACACATCATTGTCTCCCAGTTGTTCCTGTGGATAATACGTGTCGAGTTTATTTTAGTCATAATAACTTTTCTTATCCCCAGATTCTATATTTTGCTCAGACTTCTCTGGGTCTTGTATACAGAATGAGAGCTCACTTCCCTCCAGGCCTTCTGCCAATTTTAGCTTCAGTGGGAAAGGTAAAAAAAGCACAAGACGTCTCTTCACATCACAAAGCTACAAAGGGATATTTAATAGGATGTATATGTTACTCCGGTTATGTAAGAAGGCTACAATACCAGGCATGGTCACTTTTCTGCTGCTTACTAGAAGTACTTCCCATCATGTGTATGATATCACAGATGGCCAAGGATTGGGATAATAAGTACTGTGAGGTCACAGGAGCTGGTTATGGCACATAGTGATGTCACAGTACTGGAATCATGCACACAGCGATGTCACAGGACAGGGCTAATGGCTAAGGACGACACTGACATATAAGTACAGGGATAATAAATACTGTGAGGTTACAGGAGAGGGTAATTGCACATGAATATGTCACAGTATGGAATCATGCACACAGCGATGTCACAGGACAGGCTAATGGTCTAAAGACGACATGACATAGAGTTCAGGGAAAATTATGACTGTGAGGTCACAGGACTTGGTTATGGCACATAGTGACATCACAGTACTGGAATCATGCACACAGCAATGTCACAGGACAGGGCTAATGGCTAAGGACGACAGTGACAAATAAGTACAGAGATAATAAATACTGTGAGGTTACAGGATAGGGTAATTGCACATGAATATGTCACAGTATTGGAATCATGCACACAGTGATGTCACAGGACAGGGCTAATGGTTAAAGACGACAGTGACATCAAAGTTCAGGGAAAATTATTACTGTGAGGTCACAGGACTTGGTTATGGCACATAGTGACATCACAGTACTGGAATCATGCACACAGCATGTCACAGGACAGGGCTAATGGCTAAGGACGACAGTGACAAATAAGTAAAGAGATAATAAATACTGTGAGGTCACAGGAGAGTATAATTGCACATAGTTATGTCACAGTACTGGAATCATGCACAAGGTGATGTCACAGGCAGGTCTAATGGCTAAAGACCAGAGTGACATCAAAGTTCAGGGAAAATTATTACTGTGAGGTCACAGGACTTGGTTATGGCATATAGTGACCTCACAGTGCTGGAATCATGCACACAGCGATGTCATAGGATTGGGCTAATGGTTAAGGACGACAGAGACATATAAGTACAGTAAAAAGTATTACTGTCAGGTCACAGGAGTTGGTTAAGGCACCTAGTGATGTACCAGTACTGGAATCATGCACACAGTAATGTCACAAGACAGGGCTATTAACCATTGTGATATCACCGCTAATGGTTTAGGATCACAGTTAAATCACAGTGCAGATAAATGATGATTGTGATGTTACAATGTCAGAGTAATGCACACAGATATATCACAGAGCAGGAACAATGTCACAGAATAGGAATTATAAATGTAATATCACAGCTAATGGCTAAGGACCAGAGTCAAATCAAACTACAGGGAGAATAAATACTGTGAAATTACAGTCAGTGCATCCAATAATGTCAAAGTATAGGAAAAATGCACACAGTGATGTCACAGCATGGGAATAATGTACACAGTGATATCAATATGAGAATAATGCACACAGTGATGTCACAGCATGGGAATAATGCACACAGTGATATCAATATGAGAATAATGCACACAGTGATGTCACAGTATGGGAATAATGCACACAGTGATATCAATATGAGAATAATGCACACAGTGATGTCACAGAATGGGAATAACTCACCCAGTGATGTCACAGGATGGGAAAAATGCACACAGAGATGTCACAGCATGGGAATAATGCACAAAGTGATATCAGTATTAAAATAATGCACACAGTGATGTCACTGTATGGGAATAACTCACCCATTGATGTCACAAGATTGGAAAACATGCGCACAGTGATGTCACAGCATGGGAATAATGCACACAGTGATATCAGTATGAAAATAATAGACACAGTGATGTCACAGAGTGGTAATAACTCACCCAGTGATGTCACAGGATGGGAAAAAATGCGCACAGTGATGTCAGTATGAAAATAATAGACACAGTGATGTCACAGAGTGGTAATAATGCACACAGTGATATCAGTATGAAAATAATAGACACAGTGATGTCACAGAATGGGAATAACTAACCCATTGATGTCAAAGGATGGGAAAAATGCTCACAGTGATGTCACAGCATGGGAATAATGCACACAGTGATATCAGTATGAAAATAATAGACACAGTGATGTCACTGTCTGGGAATAACTCACCCATTGATGTCACACGATGGGAAAAAATGCGCACAGTGATGTCACAGAGTGGTAATAATGCACACAGTGATATCAGTTTGAAAATAATACACACAGTGATGTCACAGAATGGGAATAATACACCCAGTGATGTCACCAGGGCTGTGGAATTGGAGTCGGTGCCTATTTTGCAGGAGTCGGAGTCGTCACAAAATGGACCGACTCCGACTCCCAAAATATATAATAAGTTGGTTCCTGTTAGTTCGATGCCGTGCAAAGAGCAAGATGGATTGGGTCCAGCAGGTGCTACTGCTCCCATATCTTCAGCCTTATCACATGAGGAGTGTAATTGATGACATGGAGCAGGCAAAGCGCTGTCCCAGGAGAAAAGATTCTGCTCCCGGGCAAACAGATTTTAGTAAAATTTTTCACCTGCTCTCAAAGAAGTAGAAGAGTTCAACCATTCATCAAAACCGACTGTGGCTGAGGCAATTCCTTTAAATCATGACATTGTTAGAGATGTTGCCCCTGTGGTCACCGTTTTGCCCCCAACCCAAGTTAGTGTAGAGAGGCCGTTCTCTAGCCTCAGATGTGTTCAGATGTGAGGTCATGTATGCAGGATCTGATGGAGGCAATACTATTTCTCAGAACAAATTCAGAGACTCCACAAATGTTCCTGCAGTGTTTTGCAAATTTACAATTTTTTGGTGTTCTAAAGTCATATCCAATAAACATATTTTACACTGACAAGCAAAATGGTAACAATGTTTTGAACTTGTGACTTTCAGGCTCCATATCTCACCATCCACTACAGCTTTGCACATGAGGCTACTGTAATTTTATATACAGTCATCTTACCGATCTTATACATAAATGTGACTTGCAAGTATTTAGCATCTGCTTAGTTCTGCAGATTCTTTCCTGTAACTGCATTGTTACTGTTTTGCTCCTAAAAATCAAAATGTTAATTTTTATTATTTTGTTAGTATTTGGTGAATCCACCTTTGGTTTTCAGCTCTGCCTGAATCCTTCTGGGCTCTGGATCAGATTCAAGCATATCCTGACCAAAATCTGATCCCAGGTCTCTTCTACACATTCCCAATGTTGGTGCAGACTGGACTTGGATACAAATACAGCTTTTTCTTCAACTCTACCCACAAGTGTTCAAAAGATCAAAACATTGTTACCCTTTTGCTTGTCAGTGTCTGTTCTACCTAAATAGCTTGATTATTGTATCATAAGGTGATAAACAGCCGGATGTTACCATCTTACTATAGTTAAGTTAACACTTAAACATGCGACGTGTATGAGGGAGTCAGGAGTCGGAGTCGGGAGTCGGAGGTTTGGGAAATTGAGGAGTCGGAGTCGGGCTTTGGCTTGCCGACTCCACAGCCCTGGAAGTCACAGGATGGGAAAAATGCACACAGTGATATTATATGAAAACAATGCACACAATGATGTCACAGAACAAAGAAAATTAGCACAGTATCATTCATCAAGCGTGCTATTCCCTATGGCACAGTGGTTATTGGCCCCTTTAGTCCTGTGGGCCCAGATGCGACTCTAGCCTCCGCTTCCCCTATAGTTAAGCTCCTGATCATTAGTGTGTATAGGAATAAGAATTTATTTGTTTGGTTAATTACATCTTCCTGGGTAAATGTGAATTGTGAACTTGTAGAAACTATTCTAACTTCCCCAAATATTTATAGAAACCATAATTAGCAGAACAAGGTATTGTCAGTATTAACCTGCTTGTAGATGGTTTCCACAAAGCAACAAAGTAACATATTTTTTTCACACTGAACAAACATAAGTTACATTTGCAGAACTATAAAACTAATAGATTTTTAAAAAGCAGTTTGAAATGATTCCTATACGGATATATTAGGCAATGCAGCAGCTCTTCATGTATTTCGCTGCACCACCTCCTAAGACCAGCCTGAAGGGGTATCAGTGCAATAACATCTGTCTTCTCTGATTGACATCAGAGACATGTTGAACAATAGTGAGACAACGTGACTAAGTCTGCAGTCACCATAATTCAGCTTTTACATGGGAACATCATATAATGAAGCAACCCCTGTACGACTGACACGCAATGAACTCTGCTTCTGTAGGCATCACGCTGGGCGGCATTGCTGTAAGTGAACGTGTTCGGTATTATTGTCAGGCTATCATGTCATGATCCCCTATTTAAGGTCTGATTACTGTTTATTATAGGTTGACTTGAAGGGTTTTTTCCATCCCCTAAATTCCACTTTATGAGGTGGGAACGAGCCGGCCACATGAAATGCAGAGTTGGCTGCGCATGCGCGGTTCTTTCCATTCTCTTCTATGGAAGTTCTAAATACAGCTATGCAAGATGGAGGTTAGGAGGTGGGGATAATCGTTTAAAGGGGCTTCACCATTTCTGGATTTCATTTAAAAAAGTTCCAGTGGTTAGGACTGTTTATAAATTTATTTTTATTTATTATATTCATTTATATAGCACTGTCCTATTCCACAGAGCTGTACAGAGATTGTCATCATTCACATTGGTCCCTGTCCCCTTTGGGACCCACAATCTAATTCCAGATCTGTGTGTTTTTGGAGTGTGAGGGAACCTGGAGAACGTGGAGGAAACCTACGCTGACATACAAACTCCTTGCAGATGTTGTCCTTGTGGGATTTAAATCCAGTGCCCCAGCACTGCAGGGAAACAGTGCTAACCACTGAGCTACCTTGCTGCACCATACTAACCACTGAGCCAATATGCTGCACCATGCTAGCCACTGAGCCACCTTGATGCACCATGTTAACTACTGAGCCAGCATGCTTCACCATGCTAACCCCTGAGCCACTGTGCTGCACCATACTAACCACTGAACCACCATGCTGAATCATGCTAACCACTAAGTAACTGTGTTGCACTGTGCTAGTCACTGAGCCACCATGGTGCACCATGCTAACCACAGAGCCAGCATGTTGCCCCATTTTAATCACTGAGCCACCATGGTTCACCATGCTAAACACTGAATCACCGTGCTGAACCACACTAACCACTCAGCCACTGTGCTGCACCATGCTAACCACTCAGCCACTGTGCTGCACCATGCTAACCACTGAGACACTGAGTTGCCCTTAAGTGAAAAAAAACACTGTACTTGAAATCAAAGCCATCACTGTTCTAGAGCCGCTGCCGCTCAAGTGTTCCCTGATGATCTTCCATTGGTGAGGTAATGTCCAGGGTTCAAGGATGCTGCCATTCTATGGCCATAGAAACACAGTGTAGCTCTTGTTTTTTCAATGAAGCCTATAAATTTAAGATGAGCAATGATTGGCTGATATAGACAGTTGTTCTATTATATCATTATGTATATATATTATATTAAAAAAGTGCATTGGAGCAGATTTACTAACGCATTTGGAGTTAGAATTTGTCATAAACTATGCCAAAATTTAGCACAGTTTAGAACATTTCATTTTAGACCTAATAAATATATGTCTTAGACACTTTTTGCTGGTTACTCCACAGGGGGGGCAGGGCTTAAAGTACAAGTGGCAAAACTCTGCAGGAATGGGCCTGGCCTAAAATTCTTCAAAACTGCACCAGAGTCTAAGCAAACAACATTGGTGGAAAGTAAGTAATCATTGCTTGTTAAAAGAGGTAGACAAGTCAAAACTTATACAAATTTATCATATAGGGTGAACCACCGAGATACATTTGGAGCATGCTCAGATGGCTCAGTGCAAGCTTGCCCTTATGTCTTAAAGCGTTTTTTCCACTTTGCCAAATCCCTCCTGAGGCTGGCTGATAGCTAGCTACAAGCTGGCCTCAGAGAAAAGGGAGCCAGAGCAGTATGGGGCCCTACACAGATACATGACATCAAACAAGGTCATGCCTCTAACCAAGAGAGCCAAAGAGGGCCCTATATGTGAAAGGGCAATAATTCTATTACGAATTCCCCATTTTTGCCAGAAGACAAACAAAAAGGCCAATTTTTTTCACATATAGAAAAAAGTAGACTAATATATAACTTTTAATTCATGGGAGCTAAAAGGATCAAATGGTCAAAACCATGAATCCAGATTAGTGCCTGACAAAGTAAATCAATTGTAATATTGTATCACCAAAGGCAACATTGTTGCAACATTATGAATTACAAGAGTAAAGCTCATATCAATCAGATATTGATCAATACTCTTGTAATTGATAATGTTGCAACAGTGTTGCCTTTGGTGATACAATATTACAATTGATTTACTTTGTCAGGCACTAATCTGGATTCATGGTTTTAACCATTTGATCCTTTTAGCTAGTTATGTATTATACCTCTAAGCACTCCCAAAAATGACACCATGTGAGGCCATGCTGCTAACTACCCCCAAGCACACCAATATTATCACACCACCTACATTGTGACACCATCTGCAGCAGGCTGCCTGCAAGACTAATTGGCAGTGCAGGGAACCAATGGTTCCCTGCTCCACCATGGTTTTTAACTGTTTGCATACCCTAAGAACACCCAAACATGACACCACATAAGGCCATGCCCCAAGCACACTAATATTATCACACTACCTACATTGCAAGACCCTTCTCATCCTTTAGGCAGTCTGCAGCCTACAAGACTAACTGGCAGTACAGGGAGCCAATGGTTCCCTGCTCCACCATGGTTTTTAACTGTTTGCATACCCTAAGAACACACACACAGTTAAATAAGCAGTGCTGACCAAGGGATCCTGGTCATGTTCCCTAAATTCCTGGGACATATATTCACCATCTGGGACCTCCTGGCTTGTGGGAACTGCCAGGGGCGTAGCTACAGGGGGTGCAGCGGTAGCAGTCGCTACCCGGCCCAGCAGCCTGATGGGGCCCAAAAGCCCTTCTGCCACATAAGAAGATACCAGCATTGTAAATGGTGCATGGTAACTGGGGGGCCCCATTTCACTTTTCGCACCAGGGCCCAAGAGCTTGAAGTTACGCCTCTGGGAACTGCCTAGTGCACTCCATGGATAAGATGGCCCTGATGGGGGCGCTTGGGCAGTTTTCGCCATTTATGTCTAAAACTGAGCACACTCACTTGATTATATTCAGAACTTCTATAGAAATGAAGGGGGGAGGGAGTAGTGCGCATGCGCGGCCATCTTCCTGCTCTTTGCACAGTGGCATGCCAAAAAGAAAACATAACATGAAACAGAGACTTTTAAATAAATTTTTAAACTTTTAAATCAATTTGCTATTTTTGATGCCTACTATGGTACACAGTACGTTGGGTACTTGCTGCTTCAGTATCTGTTGGAAGGGGCTGCCGATCTTTACTTCATTGTACAGTTTTACGCAACTGTTTCCATGGAAAATTACAAAGATAAAATAAAAATGACACAAAAAGCTCAACGAAAGACACGGGCTGATTTGCTTGGACAGTGGTTGCTGAGAAAATACAGGTGTTTATTGGATGTGATTGTGGGAAAGTGGCTATTACCAGGGCTTATCTCGTAAGGAAGGCTTCAGGCAGTTTTGGTGGGGAGTATTGTGGGTGTTATGTTGGACACATCATGCCTTTTATTTGTACAAATCCCCATTTGTAACTACTATGAATCACACAGGTTGCTCCCACTTGGAACAAAAGTGGGGTGGCCAGTTTAGACTTGCATTTATCAGTTCTCCTGCTCCCAGCCTGACTACTATACTGTATATATACCTTAACACTGAAATTGCAGTAGAATATGGAGTATGAGCGATATGCTCCGAAATCCCTGCAGTTCCACATCTTGGTTGTAATTAAAGGGGTTGTCTCACTACAAAGATTGCCTTTTATATTTAATATCTTGCAAAAATAAGTCACTTTGCAATATGTGTCCATTAACAGTTTCCTACCTATTCCTAGATATCCCCTCTTGTATGAGCTGCATCAGATCCTCAGGTTGCTATAGCCACAGACCTGATCGATCTCTCCTGAAAGGCTATCAGTGCTGGTCGCTATAGCTACAGACCTGGTATCTTCAGCAGCTCATCACTGCAGGCCAGTAGAAGCCAGTAAAGCAAGTAAAGCCACCCCTGAATTCAAAAATGAAACCGAGAAAACAGGTCTGCAAGAAGATCAATCAATGTAGTGAGACAACCCCTTTAATAACGTTCCTAATGGATGTCTGAGGAATGTTCTGCCCCCTAATAGGTAGGTAAGCCCTCCATCCTTAAAGGGGCTGTCGCACCATGCTATTTTATGGAGCCACAGCTAGCTTCAGGCTCCCACTTCCTGTTCAGGCTGTGGGTGGTTCTACAGCTTCAGGCTTCAACTTCCTGTTTAGGCTGTGGGGGTTCTATAGCTTCAACCTCCCAATTCCTGTTTAGTCTGTAGGCAGTTCCACAGCTTCAGGCTCCTACTTCCTGCTTAGGCTGTATGCGGTTCTACAGCTTCAGGCTCCCACTTCCTATTCAGGCTGTGGGCAGTTCTTCAACTTCAGGCTCTAACTTCCTGTTCAGGCTGTGGGTGGTTCTACAGCTTTAGGCTCCCACTTCCTGTTCAGGCTGTGGGTGGTTCTACAGCTTCAGGCTCTAACTTCCTGTTTAGGCTGTAAGCAGTTCTACAGATTCAGGCTCTCACTTGCTGTTCAGGCTGTGGGTGGTTATACAGATTCAGGCTCCCACTTCCCGTTCAGGCTGTGGGCAGTTCTACAGCTTCAGGCTCCAACTTTCTGTTCAGGCTGTTGGTGGTTTTACAGCTTCAGGCTCCCATTTCCTGGACAGGCAGAGGACAGCTATACAGCAGTGATGGACGTATCATCTCTGCTATTCCTAGCTGATTCTATTACAGTGATATGACTTCAGGAGATTTATAATCTGTAGTGCACAAGACTAAGTGCTCTAAAGGTTACACTTGTCATTAATTTAGGTAAACAAGCTCCTGCACTGAAGATAACACTCAGCAAGGGTTGTCTCTCCATGGTTGGACAGCAGCATGGAGCAATCAGATAATTAAAAGAGCAGGGAGAGGTGGTCGGTAACCTAGAGAAACTAGTGTACACAAGAAGTATATACAATCTTCTTTATCTGCTAGAAAAAAGCAAAATCAAAACAGCAATGTCTTTGGAAAAAAGTCTTCATTTACCTTTCCCTACATTTTAAAAGCTAATCATTGTAGCGAGAAAATCTCTTTAAGAATGCCCCCAGACTGAAAATTGAAAAAAAAATAAAACTCACATCATCCCGTTCCCCCGCCAAGCAGTAGACATCTCCAGCTGCTGTCAGGGGATGTGATACAGTGAAATAAACACGCTACCTGTATTAGGATGCTGCTCCCAAAGCTTTGTAGGCCACAGAACTAAAGCAGATTGAGGGCTACAAGAGTTAACATTGCAGGTGTCATGATGAAGTAATGTCATTATGCCACCTGCATCCTATCAGGGCTGGGACGATGGGTAGGCAGAGGTAGGTGACCACCATCTTTTGGACCTACACTTATCTTGGCAACAGGCCCCAAAAAGGGGACCATAATGGAGAACTGGTCACATTTGCACACAACTCTTCAATCTCTTCTATGCGAGTTCTGAGTATAGAAAACACTGGGAACTCCCATAGAACAGAATGAAAAAAACAGCGCTTTCCTGTACTGGGAACTCCCATAGAACAAAATGGAGAACACAGCGCTCCCATGTACTGGGAACTCCCATAGAACAGAATGGAGAACACAACGCTCCCCTGGACTGGGAGCTCCCATAGAACAGAATGGAGAACACAGTGCTCCCCTGTACTGGGAACTCCCATAGAATAGAATGGAGAACATAGAGCTCCCCTGTACTGGGAACTCCCATAGAATAGAATGGAGAACACAACACTCCCCTGTACTGGGAGCTCTCATAGAATAGAATGGAGAACACAGCGCTCCCCTGTACTGGGAACACAAATAGAACAGAATGGAGAACACAGTGCTCCCCTGTATTGGGAACTCCCACAGAATAGAATGGAGAACACAGCGCTCCTCTGTACTGGGAACTCCCATAGAACAAAATGGAGAACATAGAGCTCCCCTGTACTGGGAACTCGCTCAGATCAGAATGGAGAACACAGCGCTCCTCTGTACTGGGAACTCCCATAGAATAGAATGGAGAACACAGCGCTCCTATGTACTGGGAACTCCCATAGAACAGAATGGAGAACACAGCGCTCCCCTGTATTGGGAACTCCCATAGAACAGAATGGAGAACACAGCACTCCCCTGTACTGGGAACTCCCATAGAACAGAATGAAGAACATAGAGCTCCCCTGTACTGGGAACTCCCATAGAACAGAATGGAGAACACAGCGCTCCCCTGTACTGGGAACTCCCATAGAGGAGAATGGAGAAAACAGCGCTCCCCTGTACTGGGAACTCCCATAGAGGAGAATGGAGAACATAGAGCTCCCCTGTACTGGGAACTCCCATAGAACAGAATGAAGAACATAGAGCTCCCCTGTACTGGGAAAATAATGAGTCGGGCACAAGTGGGTCTCTACCCTGCACCATAACTTTTAGGGGCGGCTCCTGAGATGGATGAAGGTCCTGGATGTGGAAATATCCATTAGACTTTGACGGCATATCCAAGTGATACACCATCAAAGTTTATTGTAGGAGAAGCCCATCAAGCATTTTTCTACAATTAGTGATTGGCTGTAATTTTGGGAAAGAAGCGCAGTAATTATTACTGAGAACGGCTCGGACGTCGAGCATCACTGTGGTACCTGTAGATTTTGCATTCACGGCGGGTCAGCTGATGTTCCCCCTCAACGTCACTTTGGGTTACATGGCTTTGGGTCAGCTGATGTTCCCCCTCAGCGTCACTTTGGGTTACATGGCTCTGGGTCAGCTGATGTTCCCCCTCAACGTCACTTTGGGTTACATGGCTTTGGGTCAGCTGATGTTCCCCCTCAGCGTTACTTTGGGTTACATGGCTTTGGGTCAGCTGATGTTCCCCCTCAACGTCACTTTGGGTTACATGGCTTTGGGTCAGCTGATGTTCCCCCTCAACGTCACTTTGGGTTACATGGCTTTGGGTCAGCTGATGTTCCCCCTCAACGTCACTTTGGGTTACATGGCTCTGGGTCAGCTGATGTTCCCCCTCAGCGTTACTTTGGGTTACATGGCTTTGGGTCAGCTGATGTTCCCCCTCAGCGTTACTTTGGGTTACATGGCTTTGGGTCAGCTGATGTTCCCCCTCAGCGTTACTTTGTGTTACATGGCTTTGGGTCAGCTGATGTTCCCCCTCAGCGATACTTTGGGTTACATGGCTCTGGGTCAGCTGAGGGGCCCCCTCAGCGTTACTTTGGGTTCATGGCTCGTCAGCTGATTTCCCCCTCACGTTACTTTGGGTACCCTGCTTTGGTCAGCTGATGTTACCCCCTCAGCGTACTTTGGGTTACATGGCTTTGGGTCAGCTGATGTTCCCCCTCACGTTACTTTGGTACATGGCTTTGGGTCAGCTGATGTTCCCCCTCAAGCGTTACTTTGGGTTACATGCTTTGGGTCCAGCTGATTTCCCCCTCAGCGTTACTTTGGGTTACATGGCTTGGGTCAGCTGATGTTCCCCCTCAGCATTACTTTGGGTTACATGGCTTGGGTCAGCTGATGTTCCCCCTCAGCGTTACTTTGGGTTACATTGCTCTGGGTCAGCTGATGTTCCCCCTCACGTTTACTTTGGGTTACATGGCTCTGGGTCAGCTGATGTTCCCCCTCAGCGTCACTTTGGGTTATATGGCTCTGGGTCAGCTGTGTTCCCCCTCAGCATTACTTTGTGTTACATGTCTTTGGGTCAGCTGATGTTCCCCCTCAGCGTCACTTTGGGTTACAAGGCTTTGGGTCAGCTGATGTTCCCCCTCAGCGTCACCTTGGGTTACATGGCTCTGGGTCAGCTGATGTTCCCCCTCAGCGTTACTTTGGGTTACATTGCTCTGGGTCAGCTGATGTTCCCCCTCAGCGTTACTTTGGGTTACATGGCTCTGGGTCAGCTGATGTTCCCCCTCAGCGTCACTTTGGGTTACATGGCTCTGGGTCAGCTGATGTTCCCCCTCAGCGTCACTTTGGGTTACATGGCTCTGGGTCAGCTGATGTTCCCCCTCAGCATTACTTTCGGTTACATGGCTTTGGGTCAGCTGATGTTCCCCCTCAGCGTTACTTTGGGTTACATGGCTTTGGGTCAGCTGATGTTCCCCCTCAGCGTCCTTTGGGTTACATTGGCTCTGGGTCACTGATGTTCCCCCTCAGCGTCACTTTGGGTTACATGGCTTTGGGTCAGCTGATTCCCCCTCAGCGTTACATTGGGTTACATTTTGGTCAGCTGATGTTCCCCCCCCGCCTTACTTTCGCTTACATGGCTTTGGGTCAGCTGATGTTCCCCCTCAGCGTTACTTTGGGTTACATGGCTTTGGGTCAGCTGATGTTCCCCCTCAGCGTCACTTTGGGTTACATGGCTCTGGGTCAGCTGATGTTCCCCCTCAGCGTTACTTTGGGTTACATGGCTCTGGGTCAGCTGATGTTCCCCCTCAGCGTCACTTTGGGTTACATGGGTTTGGTCAGCTGATGTTCCCCCTCAGCGTTACTTTGGGTTACATGGCTTTGGGTCAGCTGATGTTCCCCCTCAGCGTTACTTTGGGTTACATGGCTCTGGGTCAGCTGATGTTCCCCCTCAGCGTCACTTTGGGTTACATGGCTGTGGGTCAGCTGATGTTCCCCCTCAGCGTGACTTTGGGTTACATGGCTCTGGGTCAGCGGATGTTCCCCCTCAGCGTTACTTTGGGTTACATGGCTCTGGGTCAGCTGATGTTCCCCCTCAGCGTTACTTTGGGTTACATGGCTCTGGGTCAGCTGATGTTCCCCCTCAGCGTTACTTTGGGTTACATGGCTTGGGTCAGCTGATGTTCCCCCTCAGCGTTACTTTGGGTTACATGGCTCTGGGTCAGCTGATGTTCCCCCTCAGCGTTACTTTGGGTTACATGGCTCTGGGTCAGCTGATGTTCCCCCTCAGCGTTACTTTGGGTTACATGGCTTTGGGTCAGCTGATGTTCCCCCTCAGCGTTACTTTGGGTTACATGGCTTTGGGTCAGCTGATGTTCCCCCTCAGCGTTACTTTGGGTTACATGGCTCTGGGTCAGCTGATGTTCCCCCTCAGCGTTACTTTGGGTTACATGGCTGTGGGTCAGCTGATGTTCCCCCTCAGCGTTACTTTGGGTTACATGGCTCTGGGTCAGCTGATGTTCCCCCTCAGCGTCACTTTGGGTTATATGGCTCTGGGTCAGCTGATGTTCCCCCTCAGCGTTAGTTTGGGTTACATGGCTTTGGGTCAGCTGATGTTCCCCCTCAGCGTTACTTTGGGTTACATGGCTCTGGGTCAGCTGATGTTCCCCCTCAGCGTTACTTTGGGTTACATGGCTCTGGGTCAGCTGATGTTCCCCCTCAGCGTTACTTTGGGTTACATGGCTTTGGGTCAGCTGATGTTCCCCCTCAGCGTTACTTTGGGTTACATGGCTTTGGGTCAGCAGAGCTTGCAAATTCCACTTGGTATTTCGTTAACAGTTTCTACTTTCAATCATCTTGAGGAGCGCGGGCTCCGCCGGCCGAACCTCTGAATGTGCAATTGTCTGATTGGTGACAT
This sequence comes from Phyllomedusa bahiana, assembly GCA_025379985.1. Classification (NCBI taxonomy): domain Eukaryota; kingdom Metazoa; phylum Chordata; class Amphibia; order Anura; family Hylidae; genus Phyllomedusa; species Phyllomedusa bahiana. The sequence goes on along the minus strand of JAODAL010008324.1, from coordinate 79,240 downwards.
CATCCATGATCTTCAGTCTGAAGCAAATTGCTAAACTTCCTTCTGAAAACAAATCCTATGTACAAACGGCGCTTGCATCATTTACACGGTCAGGAATGTGACAGCTCTGTATTCCATAGAATAAACAGTTGTAGGTGAGTAAATGGAAAGAAATCATATGTTCCATCTGTAGAATTTCCACTGCTAATTTGGGAACCTGGTATTAATGGTCCTGTACTACAGAGAATGGCTGGAAAAATACAGCTACACCAATGAATATGGCTAAAAATTATAACCAAGGGGGACATGACTCTGATGCTCATGCGCTCATCATGGGCTCTTACGGTGGAAATACACTGGCGTGCTGTATCCATGTTTTCAGTTGACTTGATTAGTGGTCGCACAAATTTGTCGGTCAGTATCAACAAAACCACACAGCCATTAACATGGATAACGTTGTTAAAAGGGTGTTCCTACCATTGAAGGCTTATCGATAGGGTTTGCCATGAAAGTCAGATAGGTGCAGGTCCCACCTCTGGCTTAGGAACGAGCCCCGAAAGTTTAATCTCAGAAAGGTGAGTCTGTCCCACTTGTGCACAACTCTCCATTTTGTTCTATGGGAGTTCTGAGTGTAGAACACAGTGCTCCGCTGTACGGGGAACTCCCATAGAACAGAATGGAGAACATAGCGTTCCCCTGTACTGGGAACTCCCATAGAACAGATGGAGAACATAGTGCTCCCCTGTTCTGGGATCTCGCATAGAACAGAATGGAGAACACAGCGCTCCCTTGTACCATTAAATCCCATAGAACAGAATGGAGAACACAGCGCTCCCCTGTACTGACAACTCCCATAGAACAGAATGGAGAACACAGCGCTCCCCTGTACTGGGAACTCCCATAGAACAGAATGGAGAACACAGCGCTCCCTTGTACTGGGAACTCCCATAGAACAGAATGGAGAGAACACAGCACTGTGCTTTACTGGGAACTCCCATAAAACAGAATGGAGAACACAGCGCTCCCCTGTACTGAGAACTCCCATTGAACAGAATGGAGAACACAGCGCTCCCCTGTACTGGGAACTCCCATAGAGCAGAATGGAGAACACAGCACTCCCCTGTCCCGGGAACTCCCATAGAACAGAATGGAGAACACATCGCTCCTCTATACTGGGAACACCCATAGAACAGAATTGAGGATACAGTGCTCCCCTGTATTGGGAACTCCCATAGAACAGAATAGAGAACACAGCGCTCACCTGTACTGTGATCTCCCATAGAAAAGATTGGAGAGAATACAGCACTCCCCTGTACTGGGAAATCCCATAGAACAGAATGGAGAGAACACAGCGCTCCCTTGTACCGGAAACTCCCATACAACTGAATGGAGAGAACACAGCGCTCACTTGAACTGGGAACTCCCATTGAACAGAATGGAGAACACAGCGCTGTTCATTACTGGGAACTCCCATAGAACAGAATGGAGAACACAGTGCTCCCCTGTACTGAGAACTCCCATAGAACAGAATGGAGAACACAGCGCTCCCCTGTACTGGGAACTCCCATAGAACAGAATGGAGAACACAGCGCTCCCCTGTATTGGGAACTCCCATAGAACAGAAAGAAGAACATAGCGCTCCCCTGTATTGGGAACTCCCATAAAACAGAATGGAGAACACAGCGCTCCCCTGTACTGGGAACTCCCATAGAACAGAATGAGAAACACAGCGTTCCCCTGTACTGGGAACTCTCATAGAACAGAATGGAGAACACAGCGCTGTGCTTTACTGGGAACTCCCATAGAACAGAATGGAGAACACCGCGCTCCCCTGTACTGAGAACTCCCATAGAACAGAATGGAGAACACAGCACTGCCCTGTACTGGGAACTCCCATAGAACAGAATGGAGAACACATCGCTCCTCTATACTGGGAACTCCCATAAAACAGAATGGAGAACACAGCGTTCCCCGTACTAGGAACTCCCATAGAACAGAATGGAGAACACAGCGCTCCCCTGTACTGGGAACTCAAATAGAACAGAATGGAGAGAACACAGCGCTCCCTTGTACCGGAAACTCCAATAGAACTGAATGGAGAGAACACAGCACTCCCTTGAACTGGGAACTCCCATAGAACAGAATGGAGAGAACACAGCGCTAACCTGTACTGGGAACTCCCATAGAACAGAATGGAGAACACAGCGCTAACCTGTACTGGGAACTCCCATAGAACAGAATGGAGAACACAGCGCTAACCTGTACTGGGAACTCCCATAGAGCAGAATGGAGAACACAGCGCTCCCCTCTACAGGGAACTCCCATAGAACAGAAAGAAGAACATAGCGCTCCCCTGTAGTTGGAACTCCCATAAAACAGACTGGAGAACACAGCGCTCCCCTGTACTGGGAACTCCCATAGAACAGAATGGAGAACACAGCGTTCCCCTGTACTGGAAACTCCCATAGAACAGAATGGAGAACACAGCGCTGTGCTTTACTGGGAACTCCCATAGAACAGAATGGAGAACACAGTGCTCCCCTGTACTGAGAACTCCCATAGAACAGAATGGAGAACACAGCACTGCCCTGTACTGGGAACTCCCATAGAACAGAATGGAGAACACATCGCTCCTCTATACTGGGAACTCCCATAAAACAGAATGGAGAACACAGCGTTCCCCGTACTAGGAACTCCCATAGAACAGAATGGAGAACACAGCGCTCCCCTGTACTGGGAACTCAAATAGAACAGAATGGAGAGAACACAGTGCTCCCTTGTACCGGAAACTCCAATAGAACTGAATGGAGAGACCACAGCCCTCCCTGGACCTGTGAACTCCCATATAACAGAATGGAGAGAACACAGCACTCACCTGTACTGGGAACTCCCATAGAACAGAATGGAGAACACAGCGCTAACCTGTACTGGGAACTCCCATAGAACAGAATGGAGAACACAGCGCTCCCCTGTACTGGGAACTCCCATAGAACAGAATGGAGAACACAGCGCTCCCCTGTACTGGGAACTCCCATAGAACAGAATGGAGAACACAGCGCTCCCCTGAACTGGGAACTCCCATAGAACAGAATGGAGATAATACCGCTCACCCTGTACTGGGAACTCCCATAGAACAGAATGGAGAATACAGCGCTCCACTGTACTGGGAACTCCCATAGAACAGAATGGAGAACACAGCGCTCCCCTGTACTGGGAACGCCAATAGAACAGAATGGAGAACACAGCGCTCCACTGTACTGGGAACTCCCATAGAACAGAATGGAGAACACAGCGCTCCCCTGTACTGGGAACTCCTATAGAACAGAATGGAGAACACAGCGCTCCCTGTACTGGGAACTCCCATAGAACAGAATGGAGAAAACACAGTGCTCCCCTGTACCGGAAACTCCCATAGAACAGAATGGAGAATACAGCGCTCCACTGTACTGGGAACTCCCATAGAACAGAATGAGAACACAGCGCTCCCCTGTACTGGGAACTCCTATAGAACAGAATGGAGAACACAGCGCTCCCCTGTACTGGGAACTCCCATAGAACAGAATGGAGAACACAGCGCTCCCCTGTACTGGGAACTCCCATAGAACAGAATGGAGAACACAGCGCTCCCCTGTATTGGGATCTCCCATAGAACAGAATGGAGAGTCATGCACAAAAGTATCATTATCTGGTTGCATCACAGATAGAGAGAGAGACTGGAAGAGGCACAGAAAGGCAAAGAAGTGGACGTCCTTTGGCTCCATCACACACTGATGAGCGCTTCATTGTAACCCTGCGGAGCCGGATGATGATGCCGCACAACTCCAAGTAGGTTTAAGGGAGGTGAGAGGCGCCAAGTGTCACGTCAGAGCATTCATAACCATTTACATCAGCGCGGTCTGTGTCCTCGACGACCTGACTGCACCACCGGGTACAGGCATCATCGTCTGGGCCCGGGAGCATCTACGCTGAGGAGGGACCAGGGCTCCTCAGCGCTGTTCAGTGATGAAAGTTGATCCACTCTGAGCAGAAATGATGGAGCCAACGATTCTGGAGATGTCAAGGAGACGCTGTGCATCAGATACTGGTCAGGTACTCTTGCCAGTCGTCTAGCACGCAGACTATATTGATGTAAATGGTTACAAATGCTCTGACGTGACACTTGGCGCCTCCCACCTCTCTTAAACCTGCCTGGAGTTGTGCTGCATTCATCATCCAGTTCTGCAGGACATTGGTTACAATGAAGCGCTCATCAGTCTGTGATGTAGACAAAGGGCGTCCACTTCTTTGCCTCTCTGTGCCTCTTCCAGTCTCCCTGTATCTCTGATACAAAGTGCTGATGACACTCTGTGACACTCTAAGCCCAGTGGCCACTTCCGTCTGAGAGCATCCTGCTTGAAGCCTGGCAATGGCGAGGTACTGTTGATCAATTGTAAGGTGATGTCTTGAACTCCCGATGTCACAATGTGAACAGCAGGATGAAGAGGACGGTTTAAATCCCAATTCAAATCGACCCCCTAAATTTATTGGGCGATTCAGGGATCAAACACCTGTTGGGAATTTTGCCATTAAGCTCCTTGTTAGAGATCAGCAAGTTCTGCAAAAAGTCCTGAAACATTGAACAATTGAACATGTAAAGGGAAGAAATCGCTCATTTAGTTAATTTAAAAAAAATTCAAGAAATTTTATGCTCATCCTGAAATTTCAACCAAAAGCCAAATATCCCGGACTTTTTGTGAGTAGTGTGTGTTTCAACCTGGATCCGATTGATACGACCAGTTCTGCAGTAACAACCACGTTATGTCCACGTTCTATTCATGTCCTGAAGATTCCACTCAAACCTCGATTTTTCTCATGAGTTCTCCTTGCTGTAGCTCGAGTTGACTTGGTTTATTGAGGATTGTGGTCTCATATAATAGAGGACATTGTTGAACTAGTGAACGCCAGAAACACATTCTTTGGCAAAATCTTCCACTGTGGTAAATATTATGATGAAAAACAGACTTGGTTCATGTTTCAGATTCCTCAAATACCTGCTGGAGAAGGTGTATTCAAAGTTTGGCCAAAAATACTTCTCGAGACACTAACATATTCTCTGTGAGAGCGCTCCTCACACCAATAATAGTGGAAAAAGCTCTTTTTTCCATTTACAGACGAGTAATTACAGGGACAAGTACAATGTTTCACAGAGCAAACCTCCTAAATCAGGCAGGAACAGTATTAACCTCTTGAAGACCAAGACATTTATGTCTGCTAAGAGCTGGTCTACAAGGCATTCCAACAGTAAACCACTCCCATAGACCTCAAGTGAAAATCCGGGCTGTAGTCTACACGGCTCGAATTTTCTGAGGTCGGATTTCAAAACCGATGGCTTTTCAAAAATACTTGGAACATGCAGATTCTTCCCGCACCGGATTTAAGGCAGAAAAATGTACTATTCCAATGCTAAGAATCTGAACAACCGTAAAACACTGGTTGGATTCTGATTTAGAATCTGACCAGTATTTTGTCCTTGCCGTGTGGACGCAGCCTTAATTTTGAGCTAGTGCATCTGAAAGAAATGGAAATATGGAGATATAGGGGGCAGGATCTCCATACACTGCACGGGAGACATCATAGCAGCTCATCTCCCCCCACTAGCGCAGTTCTGCTCTATAATGTCCTCCATGCTGCTATAGAGACATAGGGAAGCAGGATCTCCTCTCCTGTGTGCACAGTGTATGGGAGACATCATAGCAGCTTGTCTACACCCATTAACTCATTACTCCTCTATAATGTCCTGATGCTGCTATAGAGATATAGGGGCAGGATCTCCTCTTCTGTGTGTGCAGTGTATGGGAGACATCATAGCAGCTCGTCTCCACCCACTAGCTCAGTACTGCTCTATAATGTCCTCCATGCTGCTATAGAGATATAGGGAGCAGGATCTCCTCTCCTGTGTGTGCAGTGTATGGGAGACATCATAGCAGCCCCCCCCTCTAGCTCAGTCCTGCTCTATAATGTCTCATGCTGTACAGAGATATAGGGGGCAGGATCTCCTTCTTCTGTGTGTGCAGTGTTTGGGAGACATCATAGCAGCCCCCCCCCCGCCCATCCCCCACTGCTCAGTCCTGCTTCTATAATGTCCTCACATGCTGCTACAGAGATATAGAGGCAGGATTCCTTCTGTGTGTAGCTGTGTTTGGGGAGACATCATAGCAGCTAGTCTCCACCCACTAGCTCATAATTAGAGATGGAGCCTACAGTGGAGAAAACTGGTGACTAATGCCATATACAAGTTATATAATGGTCAGAAATAGTGTAATTCCTCATGTACTTAGATTACAAGTTGGTGACTTTCTTCTATCTAGCGCTACTATGTGGGTTCTCTGATATATGGAGGTATTATTTATACCTTTAGTCATTGCTACTTATGCTGCTGTTTCATTTACTTACCTTGTCATTAGATATTGAGGCCCATCTTATTTTATTATGGGACCCAGAGGTTAAAGGGGTTGTCTCACTACAGGGATTGCTGCTTTTTATGTTAAGGAGCTTGCAAAAACAAGTCATTTTGCAATCATGTGTCCATTTACGTGTCCTACCTATTCCCTAGATATCCCATCTTGTATGGGCTGCATCTGCTCCTCAGGTACGCTATTCAAATTTACCATTCAGGGGGGGGGGGACTACAGACTGTTTGATCTCTCGTGATAGGCTGCCATCTCTGTTTGCTATAGCTCCAGGCCTGTTCAATCTCTCCTGATAGGCTGATAGCACTGGTCGCTATAGCTACAGACCTGTTTGATCTATCCTGATAGGCTGCCAGCACTGGTTGCAATAACTACAGACCTGTTCCATCTCTCCTGTTAGGCTGCCAGCACTGGTTGCTATAGCTACAGACCTGTTCTATCTTCTCCTGATAGGCTGCCCGCACTGGTTGTTATAGCATACAGACTGTTTAATCCTCTCATGATAGGCTGACAGGCATGGTTGCTATAGCTACAGACTGGCTCTACTGCTGACCTAGTAAAAGCCTAAACCTGCCCCTGAATATCAAAATGAAAACCAAGGAATAACAGGACTGAGTAAGAGGGAATAATGTAGTGAGACAACCCCTTTAAGGGTCCCACTAAGGTTCAAGCATATCAAGATGGTGGCTTCCTGCGATCTCGCACTATTATGGGGGTTCTCTGATATATGGCGGTATCATTTATACTCTCAGTTATTACTATTTATGCTGCTGCTTCATCTTCCTATTATTAGGTGGTGTGTCCCATCTCAGTTTGCATACAATTTACATGGTTATAGCACTCTTTTTTTTACTATACTGTCCCTTTATTTTAGTAATCTGTTGGGGTCTCAGCACCCAGAACCTTACCCCAACAAAGCTTTTGACATGTCACTATGTTTTTCTAAATTATGTTTCTTTACAGGTGAAACATGACATGAGTTTAGAAGAGGGCATTTTTTTTTTTAAAGAAATAGCGCCCCCACTCCACCCATGGATTTGTCGGGTACTGCAGTTCCGTCTAATTCCCTTCAGCTTAAACACCATTTACCTCTTATAACAGAAATGGTGTAATTCCCAACTATGACTATAATAAATGGGCAGCGCTATAATCCACCCTCGTCTCCAGAACATAGTTATTATCACATTTATGAGCGTCCATAAAGCGAGTGTATTTTTTTGCATTATATTATTAGGACAGGTTACTATTATAGCTCTGAGGGTTTCCTCTCTTCATCTAATATTGCGAGTAGCAGAGGAATCCAGAACGGCTCCTGTTGTATAACCGCGGCACAGAAGACCACAATGGCCGAGGTTTCGTTTTGTTGTGGTTTGTGAGGGATACGTTCCCTCGTCAGACGAGAAACCATGTCTGCCTTGTTGAATGTGGAGAGTTCGCCCCCAAAAATTTCATTCAGCGCTCAAGCCATGCGAGAGGCCAGCAGCGTCTGTCCGTCCTTCCTGTGCTGGCTGCCCTGCGGACGCCCCCGGGGCTGCGGGATACAAGTATCAGAGTAAAATTGTAATTGCAACATTGTAACAACTGGAACAAAAAACGTTAACATTGTTTCTAACAGATATAAACATTCGCCCCGGGGTGAGACGTCTGTCGCGTTCATAGATAGATCGTGTAGGACACAAGTCAGTGGGAATCGAGTCGGAACAGATGCATTTTTGGCAGGTACACTTCAACGCTTTTTTTATTTCCGCTGCGCTAAATTGTCTGTTTCAGTTCACTTTGAAAACAGTGGTCTCAGCAGGGTCTGGCGGTATTCATTTATCTTGTCCATGGCTGTAAACTTTGGGGATGTGTTTTCCCGTGTTTGTTTTTTGTTATTATTTTATCTATTATATTTCCTGATGCTTATATAGCACCAACATAGACCGAGGCGCTGCACAGATTACGTGCACATCGTTCCCTATCTAATTTCTGTATCTCAGTACGGGGGACATGTATGCAGAGCCGTCTTAACAGCATTATTTTGGCCCCCGGGCATAGCACTGCAGTGGGGTCTGCCAACAGAGTCGTAACTTTAAGCTCCTGGGCCCTAGTGCAAAAAGTGAAATGGACCCCGAGCTACAATGCGCCACTTACAATGCTGGTGTCTCTTTATGTGGCAGAAGGGCTTTTGGGCCCCTTCAGGCTCTAGGGCCCGGTAGCGACTGCTAGCTCTGCACCCCCTATAGCTACGCCCCTGTCTGCCAAATACATGACATAACATCCGGCCATACCCCGAGCCCCCCCCCCCTCCAAGCACACCCATATTATCACGCCACTTATCGTCTGGACTCCAGAAGCCGTAGCCTACAAGACTTTTTTGGCAGGGCAGGGAGCCTTTGGTCCCTTCATCACCATGGTTTTTTAATGGTTTGCACATCCTAAAAACACACAAACAGTTAAATAAGCAAAGTAAACCAAGGGATCCAGGGTATGTTCCTTGTATTCCTGGGACATACATAGACCACTTGGGGCCCCTATACTTATGGGGCCCCCGGGCAACTGCCTAGTATGCCCAATGGAAAAGATGGCGCTGCATGTATGAAAAGTGGCGCCGCCTTGACCTCGCACTTCTCAGCAAGTTAGTGCAGCATTCCTGAGTATGTATGAAAAGTGGCGCAAAGAGTGTCTTCGGCACAATTTGTCTCAGCCTCGCCGCGATGATGTTGGTGTGGATTGGTACAACAGTTTTGCGCCACATTTTGTCATGACCCATTCATAAATGTGGTACGTCATACGAATCTGGCACGATACACTCCCGTAGAATTGGAGCATGCAAAAGTGTCGGCTCTGTTGCAGCATGAACCAGATTTTGGCGTAGGACAGTGCATACATCTTTCTAATCAGGCTGCGAAACTGCTACAGAGCTAAAGAAAAATCACTAAAAAGTACGAGGAAAAATCTACAAATAAAAAAGCAGCATCTGTAGAGAGTTTTATATTTGCTAATTGACTTTCAGCTGGTTTCAACCGCCCCCCACCCCCCCCCCCAAAAAAAAAAAAATGATGAAAGGGGTTTTTCCATCTTATAATTACACAGGGCCTTCTCTTCACAGCCAGTGGAGTTGATTATTGGGTCCCACCAGTGGAGTTGATTCTTGAGGCCACCAGTGGAGCTGATTATTGGGTCCCACCAGTGGAGGTGATTCTTTGGGCCCACCATTGGAGTTGATTCTTGGGCACCCAGTGGAGTTGGTTCTTTGAGCCTACCAGTGGAAATGATTCTTGGAGCCCACCAGTGGAGTTGGTTCTTGGGGCCCACCAGTGGTGTTGATTGCTGGGGCCCACCAGTGGATATGATACTTGGGTCCAACCAGTGAAGTTGATTCTTGGACCCACCAGTGGAGTTGGTTCTTGGGTGCCCACAGTGGAGTTGATTCTTTCGGGGGTCCACCAGTGGATGTTGATTCTTGGGGGTCACCAGTGGAGATGATTCTTGGGGCCACCAGTCGGAGGTGGATTTCTTGGGGCACCACCGTGGAGCTGATTCTTGGGGCCCATCAGTGGAGTGATTCTTGGGGCCACAAGTGGAGGTGATTTCTTGGGCGCCACCAGTGGAGCCTTTTCGATTCTTGGAGTCCACCGTGGAGGTGAATCTTGGGGACCCAGTGGAGTGATTCTTGGGGTCCACAGTTGGGAGTTGATTCTTGGGGTCCACCAGTGGAGTTGATTTTGAGGACCCACCACAAAGGAGTTGATTCTTGGGGCCCCCCAGGTAGAGTGACTCTTGGGCCCACCAGTGGAGTTCGATTCCTGGGGCCCACCAGTGGAGTTTCGATTTCTGGGCCCACCAGTGGGAAATGATCTGGGGCACCCAGGGAAATGATTCTTGGCACAACAGTGAAGTTGATTCTTGGGGCCCTCCAGTGGAATGGTTCTTGAGGCCACTCACGTGGAGTTGATTCTTGGGGCCACCAGTGGAGTTGATTCTTGGGGCCACCAGTTTGTGTTGATTCCTTGGGGCCCACCAGTGGAGCTGAGTTCTTGGGCCACCAGTGGATGCTGATTCTTGGGGCCCAGTGGGCTGATTCTTGGGGCACCAGTGGAAGTGATTTGGGGGCCCACCAGTGGAGCCGATTCTTGGGTCCACAGTGGAGTTGATTCTTGGTGTCCACCAGTGGAGTTGATTCTTGGGGTCCACCAGTGGAGATAATTCTTGGGGCCCACCAGTAGAGTTGACTCTTGGGCCCACCAGTTGAGTTGATTCCTGGGGCCAGGGCCGCCGATAGGGGGGTACAACCAGTACTCCCGTACCGGGCACTGCCGAATTGAAGCACAGGGGGGGGCCAGCCGCGTCGTCCGATGTACCGCCCCCTTGCTTCATTATAATGGTAGAGAGAAGAGGCCGCAGGCCTATTCTCCCTACCATTATATATCCCCCAACTGCGGACACGGCGTGCAGGGGCCCGGCGCAACTAAGGATGGAGAGGAGGGGTTCAGCGCTACTGTAGGGGGAGGGGCCCGGCGCTGCGAGTCCGTGCGCACCATCTCAATCATTTAACTGTACTTACTTCTTCTTCAGAAGGCAGAGCTCTGACTGGGCGGCCCCTCCTCCTTTCCTCCGCCGGGGGCGGGCCTCACTGATTCAAATGATCGCGCACATGCCCACGGGCCGAGGAAGGAGGAGGGCCCGCCGGCCGCCCAGTCAGGAGCTGCTGCCACTGAAGATGATAGTATCTGTAAGTTAAGTTAAAAAATGATTGAGATGGTAGCGCAGCCGGTGACCCCACAGCGCTGGGCCCCTCCCCTCAATAAGCGCTGGACCCCTCCTCTCCACCTTAGTTGCACCGGGCACCTGCAGGACACCGGGCCACTTAGCAATCACTGTGGGGCCCCCATAAGGGGCTCCCCTGTAGTTTGTGGGGCCCTCATAAGGCCCTGTAGTTTGTGGGGGGCCCATTCAAAGGCCCCTTAAAATGTTATGGGGCCCCATGAGGTTGTGGGAAACCCCATTCAGGGCCCATAAATGTTTTGGGGGCCCCCTGAGGTTGTGGGGGGGCCTGTTAAGGCCCTGAATGTTATGAGGGCCCCCACACAACTACAGGGCCTTATAGGGGCCCACTATATACAGGGGGGGGGACCTAATAGGGGCCCCACAATATACAGGGGCCTTATGGGGGCCCCCAAGGACTGGGACTGTGGCCCAGAGCAACTGAGATGGAGTGTGGGTCCCGGCGCTTCTAAGGGGGAGAGGCCCCCACTCTTCGAGTTCCGCTGTGCACCACAGTGATCTATTCAGTGGCCAGTAGCGCCGTGCCACTTCCCAGGTCCTGTGGGATTACCCTTAAGGCCACTGATATATTGTGGGGCCTAATAATGCCTGTATATAGTGGGCTCCCATATAGGCCCTGTAGTTTGTGGGGCCCTCATAAGGCCCTTGTAGGTTGTGGGGCCCCATAAGGTTGTTAGGGGCCGGGCGATTGTGTTGACAGGGGGTGGAGTTGACAGGGGTGGGGTTAACTGGGGCTGGGGTAGATGGGGGGCCCAGGTGTTTTTTTTTTAGCTGTAAAAGGGGGCCCCGAAATTTCTGACGGCAGCCCTGCCTGGGGCCCACCAGTGGAGTTGATTCCTGGGGACCACCAGTGGAAATGATTCTTGGGGCACCCAGTGGAAATGATTCTTGGGCCCAACAGTGGAGTTGATTCTTGGGGTCCACCAGTGGAAATGGTTCTTGAGGCCACCAGTGGAGTTGATTCTTGGGGCCACCAGTGGAGTTGATTCTTTGGGGCCAACAGTGGAGTTGATTCTTGGGGCCCACCAGTGGAAATCGTTCTTGAGGCCACCAGTGGAGTTGATTTTTGGGGCCACCAGTGCGAAGTTGATTCTTGGGGCCCACTAGTGGAGTTGATTCTTGTGCCACCATAGGAGTGATTCTTTGGGGCCACCAAGTGGAGTTGATTCTTGGGGCCACTAGTGGAGTTGATTCTTGGGGCCTACCAGTGGAGTGTTTCTTGGGGCACACCAGTGGAGTGGATTCTTGGGCCACCTTTGAAATGATTCTTGGGGCACCGGTGGAGTTGATTCTGGGGGCCACCAGTGAGTCTGATTCTTGTGGGGACCACCAGAGGTGTTGATTCCTTGGGGCCCCCAGTGGACGTTGATTCTTGGGCCACCAGTGGAAATCGTTCTTGAGGCCACCAGTGGAGTTGATTCTTGGGGCCACCAGTGGAGTTGATTCTTGGGGCCCACTAGTGAGTTGATTCTTGGGGCCCATAGTGGAGTTGATTTCTTGGGGCCACCAAGTGGAGTTGATTCTTTGGGGCCTCCAGTGGAGGTTGATTCTTGGGGCCCAACTGTGGGAGTTGATTCTTTGGGCCACCAGTGGAGTTGATTCTTGGGGCACCAGTGGAGGGGTTTTTTTTGGTTTTTTATTTTTTCTTTCGGGGGCCACCTTTGGAAATGATTCTGGGGGCCACCAGTGGAGTGTATTCTTGGGGCTCACCAGTGGAGTTGATGTTGATTCATGGGCCCACCAGTGGAGTTGATTCTTGGGGACCAGTATTTTGTCCTCTGTCATGCAGATGATGCCTTATAGCTCCACACAATTTGGAGGGTGTAGAGCACAGTATTATGTTGACATGGTGACTAAGTGCCTGATAAGTCATTGGAGCAGTACAATGATATAGGATATCAGAATCATTACTCCGATACAATGAGATGATGTCTTTCTTCCACTTTCTCCATAGTTCCTATATGTCCGTCATTTGCCAAGTAGCTGTTGGTCTGGGAGATGGATGTGGAAAGTATAGGAGTCCACACCTAGCTTGTTAGTTTTGTGATGGCCATAGCTGAGGTTGGGCACGGTGACTGCCCTTTATTCAAACAGTCCTTGTGGCCGGCCATACATGATAGCAATGTTTGAGTTTCTATCACAATCCTAAATTGGAACGGTGGAGGGAATGAAAGTTGTGGACCAAATGCTTGAAAATTGGAGTCGGGCTAGAAAATGTTCACGTTATCTAGTTGCAGATTAGAGAAGGATTGTGAGGTAGTGATCGCTCCGCGACATTTTGCTGCAGATTTTGCACCAAATTTTCACTTTCCCACATCTTCTAATTTTGGCTACATTATATGTTCATGCAAAACGGCTCCTTGCCAAATCATCCTTAGGGGCCACACACAGGATAAAACCATATCCTTGATCTTCATGACCTGTGGTCCCAATGCTTCTAATGGCTGGATATCTTTGAAGCCTGGCACATGATGGGACAAGCTATAGCTTTATAATGTGTAGAAACGCTTTGCCTCTCCCCACCCTCCAATGCATTTCTTGCATAGACGTGTCGATTGGTCCTTGTGGTTTCAGAAATAAGGTGATCATCACTTGATTTGCAATGTGGAAAAAAACACTATTAAACAAACGCAACACACATGTTTTTATTGGTGCAGAAAAAAAAACTATGAAGGTCTATGGAAAAAAAGGCTATAAAACCTGCTTGAAAAAAAAAAAAAGCTAGACCACCAGCATGCTGTGATTTGAAGAAACTGCTACTGACCCCAAAAACTCATCCAAAAGAAAAAACTACAAAGAAAAGAGGGTTTTCCCATATGGTGGTTTCACAGAGCCTGAGCCATCTTCAAGCTCTTACTTCCTGTTCAGGCTGTGGGCAGTTCTACAGCTTCAGGCTCCCACTTCATGGTCAGGCTGTGGGCGGTTTTACTCTTCAGGCTCTTACTTCCTGTTCAGGCTGTGGGCAGTTCTACCGCTTCAGGCTTCCCCTTCCTGGTCAGTCTGTGGGTGGTTCTACAGCTTCAGGCTCCCACTTCCTGTTCAGGATGTGGGTGGTTCCCCAGCTTCAGGCTTTCATTTCCTGTTCAGGACGTGGGTGGTTCTACAGCTTTAGGCTCCCACTTCCTGTTCAGACTGTTGGTGTTTCTACAGTTTCAGGATACTACTTCCTGTTCAGGCTGTGGGTGGTTCTACAGCTTCAGCCTCCCACTTCTGGTTCAGTCTGTGACCGGTTCTACAGCGTCAGGCTCCCACTTCCTGTTCAGGCTGTTGGCGGTTCTACAGTTTCAGGCTTCCACTTCCTATTCAGGCTGTGGGTGGTTCTACAGCTTCAGGCTGCAACTTCCTGTTCCGGCTGTTGGCGCTTCTACAGCAGTCACTGACATTTCAGCTCTATTTTTCCTTGCTAGATGTTAGAGGAATACTGGTGATTGAAGGATATTAACAGCAGGACACAATGTTACAGAGCATGGGCGTCGCTAGGCTGTTTTATTCGGGGCTCGGGCCGAATAAAACCCCCTGTGCCCCGAGTCTCCCGGCTTCCAGGCCGCTGTCGTGGCTTGAGAGCACCGAATGGCTCTTCAAGCTGCATGTGCGTCGCGGACGCACACTCAGCTGAGGGCTTACTGCGGAGCAGAGGCTGAGCGCTACCTGCCCCGAGACAGAGTCGGACCCAGGTCCTACACGCGAGGGCGCGGGTACTCACAGCAGCTGTTGCATCCGCCGCGGCCCTGACGCTCAGCCGGCAGCTCGCGATGACATTACGTCATCGCTTACGCTGCCTGTCCTCGGCGCACAGCGCGTCATAGGCGTGCGCCCGAGGAGCTGCCGGAGGAGCGCGGGCTGAAGCAGGACGGAGCGCGCTCTGCCGGGGGAGTATGTGAGTATTAATGTTGTTTTTTTTATTGCGTTTACACTGCTACTCAGTGCCTCCTATTAATACTGCCTGTGCCCTATAATGCCTGCCTGTGGCCCCCATACGCCTGCTGTGCCCCATATCCCTGCTGTGCCCCCCATATACTGCCTGTGGGCCCTCATATCCTGCCTGTGGCCCCCATTACTGCCTCTGGCCCCCATTATCCTGCCTGTGGCCCCCATATCCCTGCCTGTGACCCCCATTATACTGCTATGCGCCCCCATATCCCTGCAGTGGCCCCCATATGCTGTTGTTCCCCTATTAATGCCTGTCTGGGCCCCATATCCCTGCCTGTGGCACCCCCATTTTACTGTTGTGCCCCTATAATGACCTGCTGTGGACCCCATATCCCTGCATGTAGCCCCCATATACTGTCTATGGCCCTCATATCTGCCTGTGGACCCCATATCCCTGTGTGGCCCCCCATATGCTGACTGTGCCCCATTATGCCTGCCTGGTCGGCCCCCATATCCCTACCGTGGCCCCCATATCCTGCCTTGGCCCCCATATACTGCTCTATGGGCCCCATATCCATGCCTGTGGCCCCATATCCCTGCTGTGGCCCCATCTTGCTGTCTGTTCCCTATAAATGCCTTGCTGTTGCCCCCATATCCCCTGCCTGTGGCGGCCATATGCTTGCCTGTGCCCCTATAATGTCTGCCTGTGGCCCCCACTATACCTGGCCTGTGGCCCCCATTTCCTGGTCCTGTGGCCCCATATACTGCCTGTGCCCCGTATCCCCTGCCTGTGGCCCCCATATACCTTGCCTGTGGCCCCCATATGGCTGCCTGTGCCCCCATATCCTGCCGTGGCCCTATATACTGCCTCAGTGCCCCTATTTACCTGACTGTGGCCCCTATACTGCTTCAGTGCCCCTATATAACCATAATGAGGGGACTGCTATACCCTATATTAACGGGAGTGCTGGAAAATGAGAAGATTCTAAGATATTTGTGTCCAAATCCTCAGGGACGAGTCTTGGCCGGGAGCAATCAGCATGAAGGTGTGACCGGATGGTGAAAGAAAAAGGGAAAGTGAACGCACGGCTGATCAGAAAAGAGTCTCTGTGGTCACTAAATGTAAACTGCAGTGTAATCCACTTATATTTTCTGCAGAGCGTCACATACAATCTAGTATGCTACCACTATATGGTCACTGTATGGCGGTGGTATATATAATCAGATCCTGTGTTACAGCTGATAGGTCACATGTGAGGGCTCGAGTTTGGTCAGGTCTGGCATGGATTATTTTGATCCTTATGTAGTATAGTTTGGGGTCTTGGTTTTGTGGAGGGTTTTAGTAACAAATCACTTGTCTGGTAGATTTGCTCCATGTGTATGGTGGGATGTTATGTACTGTTTAGGGGTTTTGTTCATATGAAGGTGAGATGTTTTGAAAAAGTAATTTTGCTCATGGTGATTTTCACTGTACAGTGACTGATGAGGAGATGGACGGGATCTGTGTGGGATGTGCAGAAAATTTGTGCAGGAACAGAAGAGGGGGTTTTTTTCTCTGTAAAAAAACATCCGCAGTTACATCAATGAGGCCATCAGTTGAAAAAATGTTCGTGTGCACCCAGCCCCTACACAGAATAACACAAGGGCCGTGCCCGGATAGTTTTGGACCCTAGCAACGCCCCTGCCTACAGAGTCTCCTGTGCTGCTGATAAGACACAGCAGGAAGTGACCTGAACATCCCGGCCGCTGCTAGAGCAAAGAGAGGTGGAAGCCTGTGAAGTTTGTGTACACAGGCAGGAGATAAAGTGGCAGATTTATCAATAGTGTCTTATTTTTAGACAGTGTAAACTTAGACCAGACAGTCTTATAATGCGCCACATTTATCATAGTGTTGATAAATCTGGCACAGGTTAGAACTGTCTAGTCTAACTTTGTACCACAATTAAGTTGGCGCACTTTTACGCCAGAAACTGCAACAAAATCTGGGCGCATTTTTTGTCGCATTTAAGTAGCAAAACCAAGCCCCCTTTACGAGGCCACGCCCCTTTGTCGGACGAGGAGCAGAGGCGTCTGAAACTGTCTAAAACACATAGTATATGTAGGGAATAAGATTGTTTTTGGCGTAAAATGGAGCCAGAAATTCATGGCGCAAACTGCCTTGATAATTCTGCACCAAAAATCTCTATGTCCTAAACAAAGCAAAACCAAAACAGCAATGTATTTGGTAATAGTCTTCATTTACCTGTCCATACCTGTTTAACGCTCATCAATGTGGGGAGAGAACACTTGCATCATTAGTAAAGTTTTTACAAGCATTTTCTTTCAAAACT
Source organism: Phyllomedusa bahiana (assembly GCA_025379985.1). Taxonomy (NCBI): domain Eukaryota; kingdom Metazoa; phylum Chordata; class Amphibia; order Anura; family Hylidae; genus Phyllomedusa; species Phyllomedusa bahiana. The sequence continues at coordinate 61,845 of JAODAL010008324.1, read as the reverse complement.
GCAACTTAGATTTGCATTTATGGGTTCTGCTTGCAAGCATAGTCTATCAATCCAACCTATAGTCGGTAGTACCGAGAATTATTTTATTTTTAAAATTGGAAAAAAATCTGAAATTGTCTTGAAGAGTAAGAGTAAGGCAAAGGTCCTGGTTCTTGCGGTTACTCCTGCGGGTTACGTGCTACACAAACAGTAGTTGTCTTTGCAAGATAGCAGAGCCTGAGTCACTGGAATGAAAAGAAGTTAATGTGTCACTGAGTGGATGTTGTAAGGTGAAGAATGCTTTAGTGCACTCGGGTCACCCTGCAAAGGGCAAACAGATTCCCCCGTACGTCACGCCACAGAGTGCGCAGCATGCCCGCGGGCGCTCCTGCTGTCGGATTCCTATGGTGCTTGGCATTTCTCAAGCTGTTTAGAACCTGTGCGAGGGATTCCTCTTCAAACTGTGCCAAATACGTCTGGCATGCACCTAGAATCCGGTCCAGCGACTTTGCATTATTACAGAAACAAAGCGCTAAGAGGTCTCATTATGCTCGAAAGTTGCAAGATCAACAGAGGATTAGGGAAAGCCGCCCACTCCCTTGACATACCTGACGTTTACAGGGACTCTCAATGCCACCTGCTATAAACTCAGCCAGTTATGGGCACTTTACTTCACTGCAACACTTAGGTGTGACTTAAAATAGGATTTTAATTTACCTGTATCACCTATTTTGGGGATAAGTGAGAGGTGTATATGGTGGGAAAACCTTTTAAAGTTAAATACGTGGTTGCATGCTCTTCATAGCACGTATTCTGTTTTGTTCTTGAGATGAGGGCCTGCATGGTGTTTTCTCTGAACCCGAGGCAACGTCAGACTGGGGTGCCTGGGGCCCACCAGTGGAGGTGATTCTTGGGGCCCACCAGTGGAGTTGATTCTTGGGGCCAACAGTGCAGATGATTCTTGGGGTTCCACAGTGGAGGTGATTCTTGGAGCCCACCAGTGGAGTTGATTCTTGAGGCCACCAGTGGAGTTGATTCTTGGGGCCACCAATGGAGTTGATTCTTGGGGCCACCAAACTGGAGTTGATTTTGGGATCCAACCAGTGGAGTTGATTCTTGGAGCCACCAGTGGAGGTTGATTCATGAGGCCTCACCAGTGGAGGTTGATTTCTTGGAACCACAGTGGAGTTGATACCTTTGGCCACCAGGGGAGTTGATCCTTGGGCCTCCACCAGTGAAGGTTGATTCTTGGGTCACACATGGAGGTGATTCTTGGAGCCCACCAGTGGAGTTGATTCTTGGGGCCACCAATGGAGTTGATTCTTGGGGCCACCAATGGAGTTGATTCTTGGGATCCACCAGTGGAGTTGATACTTGGGGCCACCAGTGCGTGTTAATGTTGGGGACCAGTGGAGTTGATTCTTGGAGCCACCAGTGGAGTGGATTCTTGAGGCCTCACCAGTGGAGTTGATTCTTGGGGCCAACCAGTGGGAGTTGTTCTTGGGGGCCACAGTGGAGATGATTCTTGGGGCACCAGTCGGAGTTGATTCTTGGGGCACCAGTGGAGTTAAATGCTTGGGGCCACCAGTGGAGTTGATCTCTTGAGCACCAGTGGGAGTTGATTCTTGAGGCCTCACCAGTGGAGTTGATTACTTGGGGTCAACAGTGGAGTTGATTCTTGGGCGCCACCAATGGAGTTGATTCTTGGGGCCACAGTGGAGTTGATTCTCGGGGGCCCACATTGGAGTTATTTATTGGGGCCACCTAGTGGAGTTGATTCTTGGGGCCACCAGGGGAGTTAATTCTTGGGGCCACCCGTGGAGTTAATTCTTGGGGCCACCAGTGGAGTGGATTCGTGGGTCCACCAGGGGAGATGATTCTGGGGTCCACCAGTGAAGATGATTTTTCAAGCCCACCAATGGAGTTGATCTTCTTGGGGGCCCATCCAGGTTGGAAGTTGATTCTTGGGCCACCAGTGGACGTTGATCTTGGGGCCCTCCAGTGGAGTTGATTCTTGGGGGCCAACAGTGGTGCTGTTCTTGGGATCCACCAGTGGAGCGGATTCTTGGGGTCCCAACCAGTGGAGTTGATTCTTGGGATCCACCAGTGGAGTGATTCTTGGGACCCCACCCCGTGAGTTGTTTCTTGGGATCCCCCGTGGAGTTGGATTCGTGGGGCCCCACCAGTGGAGTTGATCTTGGATCCACCTGTGGAGTTGATTTCTTGGGCCCACCAGTGGAGTTGATTCTTGGGTCCCGACCAGTGGACGTGATTCTTGAGGCCTACACTGAGTTGATTCTTGGAGTCCACCAGTGGAGTTGATTCTTGGAGCCACAGTGGAGTTGGATTATTGGGCCCCAAGTGGTGTTGACTTTTGGGGTCCACCACTGGAGTTGATTCTGGAGTCTACCAGTGGAGTTGAAGGTTAACAGTAGAAGACGATGTAAAGACTGAGGTTATGGGAGTACAGAAACGTAGACTGTATCAGGGGATGTGGGGGGTGGGCTTTCAAGCTAAAGAGATGTGGTGAAGAGGGCAGACTTCATACAAGATGAAATGAGGGTGGGGAAGGAGGCCCCAAGAATGCTACTGAGCTGGGGTCTTCCCTTCATCTGATGGGGGAGTAATAAGATACGAGCGGTGGGCAGATCAAATGTACAGAGAGGCAAAAAGGGGAGTGTTTAAACGCTTCGGAATTAACTGTCCAAGAACGTGTGTAGGAAGAGGGAGAAAATAAGAGGTTTCGACATAAACACAGGGGGGGTGGGAGGACAACATAAAGAGAAGAAAGGCGCGGTTATATAGAGGAAGGACGCAGTAGTGATGCGATAGGAGATACGTGTCCACGGGGCGTATAGCAGGTCAGAGGTAAGAGGGGGGGACGTTACATCTTCCTACCTTTCTAGTTTCTGAAAACATCCTTCTCTAGTTTTTTTTTCCTCTCCACTCTTCCTTATCAAACATTACCCTTCTTTTTTCCTCCCCACTTATTTTCCACTTATTATTTTCTCCCTCATCACTGGAGCCACAGTGGCAGTTGATTCTTGAGTCACCTGTGGAGCTTGATTCTGGAGCCACCAGCGAGTTGATTCTTGGGCCACAGAGGAGTGATTCTTGGCCCACCAGTGGAGATAATTCTTTGGGCCCACCAGTGGAGTTGATTCTTGGAGCCACCAGTGGAGTTGATTCTTGGAGCCACCAGTGGAGATGATTCTTGAGGCCAAAAAGTGGAGTTGATTCGTGAGGCCCATCCTACAGCTACTGTACATGACTGCACATACTTCACGTCTCTTTCACTCTTCAGGTGCTTTCACACGGTACATTTTTGATGCGTTTTTTTGCGGCACGAAAGACCAGCAATTAAAGGCACAAAAAGCAGTGGTAAAAAAATGCTAAAAAGCGTTCAAATCGCTCAGTGTGAAAGCACCCTCTTTCTCTGTCACTGGTGGTGTTGTATTCTCACATATAGGCACTGCAGTTCACCCTGTTATTGTGGTGCTCCTTAGCCTTGCACTTGCATAGCATTAGCTGCTCCATTTGTGGCAAAACTTATACTTTTAATCTACCCTGTCATATCTGATAAATAGGATTGGACTGACCTACAGGAGAGCAAGTGAAACCCCCGGTTAACCCTTGGGCATAGTGGTTCCCTGAGATTGGTCGACCCAGCGCTGTTGTTCAGGGAGAAAGGCAGAGAAAGTGAGGCAGAAAGCAAGAGCCAGAGTGGAAGGATGTAGAATAAACTCCACTGGTGGCTCCAAGAATCATCTCATGTGGCCCAAGAATCATCTCCATAGGTGGGCCCCAAGACATCATTCCACTGGTGGCCCCAAGGCAATGTCGCTCCCATAGTGGCCCCAAGTTCATCTCCATGGTGGCCCCAAGAATAAAACTCCACTGGGGGCCCCTAAGAATCAACTCCATGGTTGGCCCCAAAGAATTAACACACTGGTTTTGACAAGAATCAACTCCATCTGGTGGCCCCAAGATGTCGCTCCACTGGTGGCTCCAAGGATCAACTCCATGGTAAGGGTCCCCAAGAATCAACTCCACTGGTGGCTCCAAGATCACCTCCACTGGTGGGCCACAAGAATCAACTCCACTGGTGGGCCCCAAGAATCAACTCCACTGGTGGGCCCAAGTATCAACTCCACTGGTGGGCCCAAGAATCATCTCCACTGGTGGCCCCAAGAATGTCGCTCCACTGGTGAACCCCCAGAATCATCTCGACTGGTGTCCCCAAGAATTAACTCCACTGGTGTGGCCTCAGGACCTCAGACCAACACTGCTGATAAGTTGTCATTTTTATAATTTAGTAGTTGGTTATTAATAGGTTAAAAAAAGTTCTTTTCTAAGGCAGGGTTGTCTCAGCGTACAGTCATATACACATGTATGGTTGTCACAGAAACAGAGGGATCCCCTGCGTCAGAGGGAGCATTGAGGAAAGCCCTTCTTAAGCCCTGCAGATCCTGTGGTTGGGGAGCATTCCTGAGCTGTGTGCAAGCGTCCAATGTCCAAAGAATGATCTGATGCAAGCAGCTGCAATGCACAATGGGAGGGAGGCGAGATGTAGGGACAGAATAAAGGACGAAGAACAGGGAGAACTGTAGAGAAGCCGCGGGGCACAGACGCACCTGCGCAAGGTGCAGGACGTACATAGAGAAGGAAGCTCGGGTGGAAGTTAGACAGTGACAGACATAGATTAAGGGCTAAATACTATAACATGCAATCATCTCAAGCACTTCTCGCCCAAGGTGCTTTTTAGCAATTATGTTCCGGGTCTTGATGTGAAAGTAAATCAAGACAGAACTTGAGATGTGATATTTGCATCGTCCTCAGCTTTGGGGACCTAAATCAGCCAAGGGGGCTCTTTACTACATCGACAAATGGATGGAAGCAGCTCGGATTATTATTATTTATATTTGAGTCCCATTAGTTTCAGGGCACTGTACAACCAAAGGGGTCCAGACATGTAATACATTACAGCGCAGGAAAAGTAAGTTGATACATCAGTGTTAGCTGTAATTAGGAGTGCGGGCCCTCTCTCTCTAGGAAGGGGGCCCTACCCGGCCACCTGCCTGGCTACCTACCCTTCCACCCCGCCACCTGCCGGCCTGGCGACCTACCCTTCCACGCGGCCACCGGCCTGCCTGCCTGGCTACCTACCCTACCCTGTGGCCACCTGCCTGCCTGCCTGGCTACCTTCCCTTCCACCGGCCACCCCCGCCTGCCCCCGCCTGGCTACCTACCCTTCCACCTGGCCACCTGCCTGCCTGGCTACCTACCCTACCATGCAGCCACCTGCCTGCCTGCCTGGATACCTACCCTACCACGCGGCCACCTGCCTGCCTGCCTGGCTACCTACCCTTCCACGCGGCCCCCTGCCTGCCTGCCTGCCTGGCTACCTACCCTTCCACCCGGCCACCTGCCTGCCTGGCTACCTACCCTTCCACGCGGCCACCTGCCTGCCTGCCTGGCTACCTACCCTTAACCCCCCCATGTGGCCCACCCTTGCCTGCCTGCCTGGCCCAACTACCTACCCTTGGCCACCGCCTGGGTTTCCCCCCCCCCTGCCTGCCTGCCTGGCTACCTACCCTTCCACCCAGCCACCTGCCTGTATGCCTGGCTACCTACCCTTCCACCCAGCCACCTGCCTGTATGCCTGGCTACCTACCCTTCCATCCGGCTACCTGCCTGCCTAACCAGGCTGCCTGACTACCCACCTGGCTACCTATCCCTGCTACTTGGCTACCCACCTGCCTGCCTGGCTGGCTACCTACCAGCCCACCCGGCTACTTGGCTACCCACCTGGCTACCTACACACCTGCCCGTCTGGCTACCTAGCCAGGCTATCAACCCACCCAGCTACCCACCTGCCTGCCTGGCTACCTAACACCTCACTTGGCTACCCACCTGCCTGCCTTGCTACAATTACTACAGGAGAGCTTGGCTCTAGAGCTGGGCACCGACAGGGTGCAATCACTACAGGAGAGCTTGGCTCCAGAACTGGGTACAGACAGGGGGCAATCACTACAGGAGAGCTTGGCTCCAGAACTGGGTACAGACAGGGGGCGATCACTGCATGAGAGCTTGGCTCTAGAGCTGGGCACAGACAGGGGGCAATCACTACAGGAGAGCTTGGCTCCAGAGCTGGGTACAGACAGGGGGCAATCACTACAGGAGAGCTTGGCTCCAGAGCTGGGTACAGACAGGGGGCAATCACTACAAGAGCTTGGCTCCAGAGCTGGGTACAGACAGGGGGCAATCACTACAGGAGAGCTTGGCTCCAGAACTGGGTACAGACAGGGGGCAATCACTACAGGAGAGCTTGGCTCCAGAGCTGGGCCCCGACAGGGTGCAATCACTACAACAGGAAAGCATGGCTCCAGAAGCTGGGTACAGACAGGGGGCAATCACTACAGTAGAGCTGGCTCAAAGCTGGTACAGACAGGGGCAATTCACAACAGGAGAGCTTGGCTCCAGAGCTGGTAGCAGTCAGGGTTCAATCACTGCAGGAGAGCTTGGCTCTAGAGATGGGCACAGACAGGGGGTAATTACTACAGAAGAGCTTGGCTCCAGAACTGGTAGCAGTCAGGGTTCAATCACTGCAGGAGAGCTTGGCTCCAGAGCTGGGCGCAGATATAATACCATTTCTATATGCACTTGGCTCCAGAACAGGGCGCAAACAAGGTGCAATTATTACAGGAGAGTTTAGCTCCAGAGCTCGGTACAGTTAGGTGGCAATCTCGATATGGTCTTGGCTCCAGAACAGAGGGCAATCATTACAGGAGAGCTTGGCTCCAGAGCTGGGCCCAGAAAAGGTCTAAGCTGTACTGGATGAGACCTCACATAGTTTTTTGGCCAGACTCTTGTTTACTGAGTGCTGCTCAGGTCCACACATCCAGAATCCTTTCACACATGCCCAGTTTGTTATCAGAGATGCTTCATCTATAAAGTAGTTCATGTTTAATATTGAGCTTGTTATGAGCTGAATGCTATTATGCGGGGATGCAATGTACTGATCTATCATGTTCGCCATCGCTCACTCTCTGGGGATTTCTTTTACTTATATGTTCTTGGAATGTAGGGGAAAGTAGCAGAGGAAGGAGGGAGTAGGTGTCTATAATGAAATCCTCCTGCTGCATGTTATACCCCTAGGAGAAATATGTTCATTTAATGTTCCAGCAGAAGACGCACTGTGCAGACACATTGGGTGTGAGCGGCGGACACACGGATACCTTGCAGCGCTTTGTAAAGGTCTCTCCCCATCTAATGTGGTAGAAAAATGCTTTGAAATTGATTGCCTCCAACTCCAGAAAGCCGCGCTGGAGAATAACATGTCCTTTCTATTTATGTCTGTGTAGAGCAATGGTCCTCAGCCTGCAGTACATGAACCATAGGGGGCTACAGAGCTTCAGGGGGACAGCAATGGTTAACTGCCGGAGCAAGCACATTAAGCCCCCAACAAACCCCTACACAGTGAAAGCCCAATCTGCCCTAGTGCGGTGCTGCCCTACCTGGCTGGCCACGTTCAGCGTTGTGCAAGTTCCACCATTGTGGCTACCCTCCCCATCCTCCCCCTATAGAGGTAACATTATTATGGGGGGTCTGAGCTGTGAAACAGAGAAGGGGTCTGATCTGGAATCTGTCATTTTTAGGGGCTCTTTATATATATTAGGAATGATTGTTCTGGGGTCTGATAACAAGGGGTCTGTAATTTTTAAGGAGCACTATGTTATAATGGGTTATTGATATAATACAGAGGGGATACTGTTCTGATGTTTGTAAACAAGAGTGGACCTATCTGGATTCTGTAAATTTTTAGGCGCTCGAATATACTAAAGGACTAGGTCAGGAGGTTCTGAAGACAAAATGAGGGGGTCTGTTCTCTGGTTTCTGTCATTTTTAAAGATGTAACTAGGAAAGAGGTCCACAGTAAGGGCAAAGAAGTGGACATCCTTTTGGCTCCATCACACACTCCAGTACATGAACCATAGGGGGCTACAGAGCTTCAGGGGGACAGCAATGTTTAATTGGCCGTATGCACATTAGCCCACCCCACTCAGGAAACCCTCTGCCCTTGTGCTGTGCTTGCCCTCCCTGCTGCCACTGTTCTGCTGTGCAAGTTCCACCATTGTGGTTACAAAGCTCCATCAGGGCCTGGGACGATACGGGTATGCCAAGAGGGCGACCGCTCTAGGCGCCTAACCACAGCCTATCCCAAAGGGGCGCCGTCAGGGGCCCCTACCCTCGCCGTGCTCCAGGTCCAGGCTGGCTGCCTGCGTGGCCTGAAGCGCCGCGTCACCTGTGACCTGCTTCTGCGGGAGCAGAGAGCGAGCCGCAGCCCCTGCCCCGCAGACAAGAGTCTGGTCCCGCTACCCACGGGAGATCGTTGGATCCACCGGTGAGCAGCTATGGTGCCAACGACAATCGGGGCCCGGCCGGGGTCCTGGCACAACGCTGAGGGACCGCCGCGGCCCGTGCTCGCTCAGAGCAGCCGGGGCAAATGCGTCCGCGAATGAATGACGTGAGTCAACGCGACGCGCCCGCTAGATCGCCTCCGGGCGCAACAAAAGCGCACAACAGGCGTTGCGCCCGTGGAGCTAGCCGGAGGACTGCCGGAGGAGCGCTATTGCGGCTGAAGATGACAGAAGAGGAGCGCGCGCGGCTTCAGGGAATTGGGTAAGTAATTAATGTTGGTTGTTGTTTTTAAGTGCCTGCCTTGGCCCTCCCATAACGCCTGCCTGTGCCCCCTATATGGCCCGCCTTCGGCCCCTATAATGCCAGCCTGTGGCCCCCCATATGCTTCCATGCGGCCCCTCCATAATGAAAGCCGCCTGCGCCACCTATAATGCCTGCCTGCGCCCCCTATCTTCTGCCTGTGGCCCCCTATAATCCTGCCGAGGCCCCCAATAATGACCTGCCTGTGGCCCCTTCCCTATTAATTACCTTCCTGTGGCCCCCTATAGTGCCTGCCAGCGGACACCCCATAATGCCTGCCTGCGGCCCCCTATAATCCATGCATGCGCCCCCAATATTCTGGCCCTGTGGCCCCCTACAATCCGCATCCTGCCTGTGGCCCCTATGAATATACTGCCTGTTGCCCCCTATAATACCGTGCCTGTGTCCCCCTATAATGCCTGGCTGAGCCCCCAAAATTTTACGCTGTCTGGTGGCCCCAACGCCTGCCTGTGGCCCCGGTAACCCTGTACGCCTGCCTGAGAGCCCCTGTACCGCCTGCCTGTGGCCCCAAACCGCCAGCCTGTGGCCCCCAACGCCTGCCTTGTGGCCCCCATGACGCCTGAGCCATGAGTCCCCCAAACCCTGTCGAGGTCCTACTGCCTGCCTAGTGGCCCCTATACGCCCTGCGCCTGTGGCCCCAATACGCCTGCCTGTTGCCCATAGAACGCCTGCCTTAGCCCCCAGTACAACCTGCCTGAACCCCTAGCTATATATATTGCCTGACCCCTAGCTAATACCTGCCTGAGTGCCCCTAATTTTATTACCTACCTTCCTAAGGGGACAATAATCAATATACCATGCCAACTGAGAGGGCATATCTATATACCTGTCTGACTAAGGGACTTATAATAACCTATAATAAAGGAGTTACTGGAGAATGTGAGGATTCTAAGATATTTGTGTCCAAATCCTCAGGGGACGAGTAATTGGCCGGGCGCAATCAGCATGAAAGGTGGTGAACGATGGAGAAGTAAAAGGAACGTGAACGACGCTGATCAGAAAGACGTCCTCAGGGAGGTCACTAAATTAACTGCATGTAATCACTATATGTCTGCAGAGCGTTACATACAACAATAAACTACCACTATCTGACACAGAATGGCGTGGTATATGTAATAAAGCCTGAGTACAGCTGATGGTCACATGTGGGGTTCGCGTTTCGTCAGGGTCTGGCAGAATTATTTGAGCCTTAAGTAGTAATAGTTTTGGGTCTATGTTTTGTAGGAGTGTTTTTCTATAACAATCTTCGTCTGGTAATTTGCTCCATGTATCTGAGGATTATTTAGTGACTGTTTTTAGGGTATTGCACTGTCATACGGAGGGAGCGATTTTGATAATGCAAATTTGTCAGGGCGATTTCATTGTGCAGTGACGAGGAGGAATGTACGGAGCTTATGTGGAATTGCAGAAAATTAGTGACAGGAAGCTGCCAGTGGTGATAGGATTAGTTGTGTGTGGGGGGGGGTATTTTTTGAGAGCGAGGGGGGGGGGGGGGGGGGGGGGGGGGGGGGGGGGCGGCGCCATTGGCTGTACTCGCCTAGGGCACCAAAATGCCTTGTCCCGGCCCTGATTCCCATCCTCCCCCTATAGAGGTAACATTATTATGAGGGTCTGAGCTGTGAAACAGAGAAAGGATCTCATCTGGAATCTGTCATTTTTAGGGGCTCTTTATATATTAGGAGTGACTGTTCTGGGGTCTGATAACAGAAGGGGGTCTGTAATTTTAAGAGGCTCTATTCAGGTCTGGGACAATGTATTCTGGTGCCCTAGGCAAACAAGCATAATAGTCACCCCAAAAGGATAACTTCAGCCCTCTATGCCTCCTTGCGCCCCATTACTTTTCTGCCTGTATGAGATGGCCGCCCTAGCGCTCGCCTACCTACCGCCTACCCATCGTCCCGGCCCTGGCTCTATTTTTAGGATCTGTATATACAAGGGGATACTGTTCTGATGTCTGTAAACAAGAGTGGCCTGATCTGGAGTCTTTAATTTTTAGCAGGTCTGTATGTACAGTGGGGATCCATATATAAAAAGAAGGACTGGTCTGAGGTCTGAAAACAAAAGGGAGTCTGATCTGGGTTCTGTAATTTTTAAGGGACTGGAAGAGTCACAGAAAGGCAGAGATAGGTGGAACGTCCTCTGCTCCCACACACACGTGAATAATCGCTTCTCATTGTACCCAATGCCCTGCGGTTGTCCGAGATGAATGCACACAATTTTATAACACTGAAACAACCAGCTGATAACACTCTAAGCACAGTTGCCCACTTCCGTCTGGATAGCCTCCTGCTTGAAGCCTGCGGCAATGTGAAGTCCCTGTTGATCAATTGTAAGGTGTTGTCTTGGTCTTATGGTGTCAACATGGTGAACAGCGGAGGAGGATCGGTTAAATCCCAATTTACATTGATCTACTACATTTCTTGGAGCGATTCAGGGATCAAACGCCTGTTGGGAATTTTGCCTTTAAGCTTCTTGTTAGAGATCAGCAAGTTGTGCAAAAAGTACTGAAACACTGAACAGTTGCACGTGAGCATCTACAGGGGAGAGCTCGGCTCACTTAGTGCATTTAAATAAAAAATTCAAGAAATGTTATGTTTATCCTGAAATTTCAACCAAAAGCCAAATATCCCGAATGTTGTGAGTAATGTATGGGCGCGTCCCCACGGCACAGAGCAAATACCGGTCATATTACCCTGCGGTCCTGTGTGGTGGGGTTTTTGTGTTGTGGGTGGCCACACGCCGCAGGGGACGGCATTTTCTCGCACTGTTTGTGGAGAAAAATCCCTCCCCTTTGCAATTTTTTGACCTGTTCATATTCCGCCCGTAAATTGCAAGAAAAATGTAACCATGTTCTAAGTTTTTTCGGAACGCGATCTAAAGAACCGTCCGGCGGAAAATCCGTGCAGTTGGGACCGCTGCAAGGATTTTCCATAGAGGTCGATTCTAGGGGTTGTCAGTGTACAGATGGTTTTCGCTTTTGAAAACCATCTGTAAAACCGTCCAAAAACCCTTGCTGTGGGGGCAAGCCCTATGTGTTATGTCCATCTCATGAAGTTACACCGTCCATCGGCTTGCTGACGTTACTAACCCTAGTCGCCTGCTAATCTTCATAAACACATTGCTGGAAAAAGAGCTGAACCTAAGTCACCGATGTCCTCCCCTGTCCCAGAGTATGGTACACAGATTATGCAATCCCCCAATCTCCTGTATCTCACAGACTTTTAAGACATTTTCCCAGGACGTCACTTACAGTGGGGAAATTAAGTATTTGATACGCTGGCAATTTTGCATGTTTTCCCATCTACAAAGAATGAAGAGGTCTAATGATTTTTATCCAAGGTTCACTCCAACTGTGATAGCAAATCTAAAAAAATCCAGAGCAATCGCATTTTATATTTATAAATAATAAATTTTGCTTTTATTGCATGAAATAAGTATTTGATCCCCTTCCAACCGGCAAGAATTCTGTCTCTCGCAGACAGGCTAGTTTTTCTTTAAGAAGCTCTCCTGCTCTGCACTCATTACCTGTATTAATTGTACCTGTTTGAACTCGTTACCTGTAAAAGACACCTGTTCGCACACCCAATCAATCACACTCCAACCTTTCCACCATGGTCAAGACCAAAGAGATGTCTGAGGACAACAGGGACAAAATGGTAGAGCTGCACAAGGCTGGGATGGGCTACAGGACAAAAGGCAGCAGCTTGGGAAGAAGGCAACAAGTGTTGGCGCAATTATTAGAAAATGGAGGAAACACAAGATGACGGTCAATCTTCTTCGGTCTGGAGCTCCAGGCAAGTACTAGCCTCGTGGGGTAAGGAGGATTCTGAGAAAGGTCAGGAATCAACCCAGATCTAACACGGGAGAGCTGTCAATGACTTAATATAGCTGGTGACCACAGTCTACACAGATTACCCTTATGAAACACACTGCGCCGTCATGGATTAAAATCCTGCAGGGCACACAGGGCCCCCCTGCTCACGCCGCACATGTTCTGGCCTGTCTGAAGTTTGCCAATGACCATCTGGATGATCCAGAGGAGGCGGGAGAAGAAGGTTATGGGGTCAGATCAACTCCAGTCACCTTGTTTGGAGGAAGAAGAATGATGAGTCCAACCCCAAGAACACTGTCCCAAACCGTGAAAGCATGGGGTGAACCTCATACTTTGGGGGGGGGCTTTTTTGAAAAGGGGACAGGACAATGGCACCATATTGAAGGGAAGATGGATGGATGTGGCCAACAACCCCATTTCCCCCAGGGAAGTGCATTGAAGATGGGGCCCTGGTGGGTCCCTTTTTCCCGCAGGGCAATCCCCTTGGAAAACACAACAGCAGGGCAACTGGGGGAAATGGCTTGTAAGGGCATTTCAAGGGCCCCGGAGTGGCCGACCAATCCCCCCAAACCCGAAAAAAAAAATTTGAGATTCCCTTTGTTCACAAAGTTTTGAAACAAAAAAAATGCTGAAAACCCAACCCCCCACTTTCAAAAGGGATCTCAAGGGGGTGGGCCCACTCTATTTTTTAAACCCCTTAAATTTAGTCCAATTTTAGCTTTTCATTTGGGTTTAACAGACCCCCAAAAAATCCAGAGAGAAAAAAACACCAAAACCCTTTTTAAAACATACTGCACGATATAGCAACCTGTTTTCGGTGGGTGGGGTGCAAAAAGACCAAAAAGGAGGCCTTTCCCTTCCCCCCTATATGAATTTAAAACAAAAATTTTACCCAAAAACAAAAGAAAAGTTCTGCACAAAAAAACATTTCGGGAAAAAAAAAAATGTGAAAACCTTTGGGGCCAAATGGCCATGGTTGCGGGAGTATAATACACACATTCCAATAACCCGTGGCACAAACCCTCTGCTAAAAGGACTAACAATAATGGAAAAAAAACTAAAGAAAACATTTTTTGATCTACAATACAAAGAAAAAAAAATTTGAGATTCTTAGTTCACTTTTTTTTTTGTCAAAAAAAATGAACTTTAAACCCCCGAACCCGAAACCCAAACTTGGAAACCCGCCCAAAATCAATGTAGTTGTATGGAGGGGGTGGGCCAAAAAACCCCTGCTGCAGTGTGTGCAAAATGGGGGAAGATCTTCAGGAAACGTTTGTTTTCCGTAATTGCCAACAAAAGGGTTTGTTCCCAAAAATTAAAATACCAAATGGGATTTTTTTTTTTATTTTTTTTAGGGTTCTGTCTTAAAAATTTAAGTGAACCCTTTATAAAGATTGACCTCCCCCATTCTTTGTGATGGGGAAAAAATTTCAAAATCGCCCCGTTTTATAAAAAACTTTTTTCCCCCCCCTGTATGGGTGGAAACCCGTTGCTTGTTAAACCCCCTGCATAATAAGGAAACATTTACCCGAAAAATCCCTTTTTACAGCACAATCTTACGCCATTGCGGGTTTCCAGGCGATTTAAAAAGTTCTTTGGGAAAAGGAATCCCCCTTTTTGGGGGAAAAACCCAAAAGACTGGATAAATTTCGATGTTCCCCCGGAAGGCCCCCCAGACTTGTCAGCCAGCAGGCTGTGTTATAATAACCTCTTTAGCACCCCCAAATTTTGATTTAGTAAAATTCAAATTCGACTTGAACCCAAAAAGCTTTGGGTTTTTGGTTTGGGCCCCAAAATTTTTTTTGGGAAAATTTTGTAAAAAAAATTCACCTTTACCATAACCCTCGCCTTAGGTTAGGGACAGGGTTATTGAAGGAGTTTTTAGGGGGGAAAACACTAACCCCCAATGCAATTTTCCCTGTTGAAAGTAACCGGGGCTCCGTTAGGGCAGTGTAGGCAGTAGTGCCATATGGGGCCCGGCAGCACTGTGAAGCAAGGGGGCGCTTTGGCCACTGGCAGGTACTTCCCCCCTTGTTTCACAGTAATGGTAGAGAGAAAGACGCAGGGTTGCCAGGTTCTCCATTCTGTTCTATGGGAGTTCCCAGTCAGGGGGGGCGTGTTCTCCATTCTATTCATGGGATTCCCGACAGGGAAGCCGTGTTTCTCTCCATTTTGTTCTTGGGAGTTCCCAGTACAGGGGGGGCGTGTTTCCATTTTTTTTAAGGGGTTTCCCCTAAGGGGGCCATGTTTCTCCATTTTGTTCTATGGGAGTTCCCCGTCAGGGGGGCGCTGTTTCCCATTCTCTCTTGGAAGTTCCCAGTACGTGGGGCGCTGGGGGTTTTCTCCTTCGTTCTATGGGGGGTTCCCAGTACAGGGGGGGCGCGTGTTCTCCATTCTGTTTTATAGATCCCTACAGGGGGGCACGTGTTCTCCATTTTTTTTTATGGAGTTTCCCCCCTACAGGGGGGCGCTGTGTTCTCCATTCTGCTCTATGGAAATTCCCAGTACAGTGGAGCGCTGTGTTCCTCCTTCGTTCAGGGAGTTCCCCTAAAAAAGGGACGCTGGTTTTTCCCCTTCTGTTTTTTTAGGTTCCCAGTACAGGGGGCACTGGTTCCCATTTTGTTTAGGGAGTTCCCAGTACGGGGACCTGTGTTCTCTCCTTCTGTTTATGGGGTTTCCCCAGTAAGGGAGCCTGTTTCTCCTTTCTGTTTATGTACTTCCCGGTACAGGGAAGTGCTGTTTCTCCCCATTTGTTCTATGGGGTTCCCAAATTTCAGGGGGGGCCTGTTTCTCTCCATTTGTTCTTGGAGTTCCCAGTAAAGGGGGGGCGCGTTTTCCATTCGTTTTATAGGATTTCCAGTACAGGGGAGCGCTGGTTCTCTCCATTCTGTTTTTTGGGAATTCCCAGATAGGGGGCACTTTTTTCTCCTTTTGTTTTTATGGATTCCCGGTACAGGGAATGTTGTTTCTCCCCATTCTGTTCTATGGTTTTCCCGTAAGGGAGCCGTGATCCTCCATTCGGGTTTTAAAGGGGGGTTTTCCCCAGGGGAGCGCTGTGACTCTCCCTTCTGTTTATGGGAGTTCCCAGTACAGGGGGGCGCTGTGTTCTTTCCATTTTTTTTCTAGGGAGTTCCCCTACAGGGGGGCTTGGGTTTTCTCCATTTGTTTTTTATGGGGTTCTCATACAGGGGTGGGGTGTGTTCTTCATTCTGTTCTATGGGATTCCCATACAAAAGGGGGCACTGTGTTCCCTTCGTTCTTTGGGATTCCCCTACTGGGGACCTGTGTTCTCTCCATTTGTTTTATGGGGAATTTCCCCTAAAGGGGGCATGGTTCTCCTTTTTTCTAGGGAGTTCCCGGGAAGGGAAGTGTTGTTTCTTATTCGTTTTATGGAGTTCCCCCGTACGGGGAGCGCGTATCTCTCCATTCTGTTTTTGGAGTTCCCAGTACAGGGGGGGCGCTGGACTCTCCATTCTGTTTTTATGGGAGGGTTTCCCCGTACAGGGGGGGCGCTGTGATCTCCCATTCTGTTCATGGGGGGTTCCCAGACAGGGAGCGCGTGTTCTTTCCCTTCTTTTCTATGGGGGTTCCCCGTACAGGGGACGCTTGGGGTTTTTCTCCATTTGTTCTATGGAAGTTCTCAGACAGGGGAGCGCTGTGTTTCTTTATTCTGTTCATGGGGGTTCCCCGATAGTAGCACGGTTCTCCCTTTGTTTTTTTGGGGGTTCCCTACAGGGGGGGCGCTGTGTTCCCCATTTTTTGTTTTATGGGAATTCCCAGTAAGGGGGGAAATGTGTTTCCTTTCTTTTAGGGGTTTTCCCCGGACAGGGAAGGGTTTTTTTTCTCATTCTGTTCTAGGGGGGTTCCCAGTACAGGGGGCGTGTGATTCTCCATTTGTTTTATGGGAGTTCCCGTACAGGGGGGCCTGGGATTCTCCTTCTGTTCTTGGGAGTTCCCATACAGGGGGACGCTGTGTTCTTTCCCTTCTTTTCAGGGAATTCCCAGTACAGGGAGCGCTGTGTTCCTCTCCCTTTTTGTTCATGGGGGTTCCCGTACAAGGGGGGCGCTGTGATCTTTTAATTCTGTTCTATGGGAGTTCCCAGTACAGGGGAGCGCTGTGTTCTGTTCATTCTTTTCTATGGAAGTTCCCATTACAGGGGAGCGCTGTGTTCTCTCCATTCTGATCTATGGGAGTTCTCAGTACAGGTGAGCGCTGTGTTCTTCATTCTGTTCTATGGGAGTTCCCAGTACAGAGGAGCGCTATGTTCTCCATTCTGTTCTATGGGAGTTCCCAGTACAGTGGAGCACTGTGTTCTCCATTCTGTTCTATGGGAGTTCCCAGTACAGGGGAGCGCTGTGTTCTCCATTCTGTTCTATGGGAGTTCCCAGTACAGGGGAGCGCTATGTTCTCCATTCTGTTTTATGGGAGTTCCCAGTACAGGCGAGCGCTGTGTTCTCCATTCTCCTCTATGGGAGTTCCTAGTACAGGGGAGAAAAATGTTTGGCCATACTCAGAACTCCCACAAAACAGAATGTCTGACTCTCCATTCTGAGCTGACACTCTTAGAGATTTGTTCCTGAGATAGGTGGCGATCCGAGATGTAAAAAAATACACTTATCAGACTTAAAGGGGTTGTCTCAGTGCAAGGATTGCTGCTTTTTATGTTAAAGATCTGTCAGAAACAAGTCACTGTGCAATATATGTCCATTATCAGTGTCCTACCTATTCCTAGATATCCCCTCTTGTATGGGCTGTATCAGCTCCTCAGGTCACTATAGCTACAGACCTGTTCAATCCCTCCTGATAGGCTGCCAGTGCTGGTTGTTATAGCTACAGACCTGTTTGATCTCTCCTGATAGGCTGCCAGCACTGGTCACTATAGCTACAGACCTGTTCCATCTCTCCTGATAGGCTGCCAGCACTGGTTGCTATAGCTACAGACCTGTTTGATCTCTCCTGATAGGCTGCCAGCACTGGTTGCTATAGCTACAGACCTGTTTGATCTCTCCTGGTAGGCTGCCAGCACTGGTTGCTATAGCTACAGACCTGGCTTCTACTGCAGCCTAGTAACAGCCAGTAAACATGCCCCTGAATTCAAAATTAAACCAAGAAAACAGGACTGAGGTGAGATGAATCAATGGAGTGAGACAACCCCTTTAAATAGTATTACTCTGCTGATTTGCCATCAAAGTCTATGTTGGGAACACCCTTTTAATTATTTGGTGTTAATCTTGCTTTGTTGTTTGAATTTGACATAAGAAAAAACAAAGAAATTTATAACGTTTATTTCTTCGTACACATTATCCATCTCTTCACACACACTGGCCGTTATCAGGATAGTTCAAATAATTGTGCAATATCCATGTACAAAGAGCAGGACGGGTCTAGCACGAAATACAAAAATAACCCATGAGAAGAAGCGAGTAATAGTGGTAAAAATATCCTGTTGAGGTAAAACACTTTGTCAATTTTGAGAAGTTGTGTTTCACAAAGCGATTGTGTTGCAAGAATTACATTGTAGCTTTCTTTACACACTGCATAGATACAACAATGTAGCAATTAGCTGAGAAAGACAAAATACAGATACTTTGTACACATCCCCGAAGCAAAAGAACATCATGATACAATAAAACAGGCTTCCTCAAAGTGCGTCCCTCCAGCTGTTGGGAAACTACAACTCCCACCATGCATTTATATAATCTGTAACATGGTTAATGATGGGAGTTGTAGTTTCCCAACAGCTGGAGGGACGCACTTTGAGGAAGCCTGCAATAAAAGCTAAGGCTCTGTCTACACTGCACAGAAAAACGTCCATTTTTTCAGCGTTTTTCGTTTTCCAAAAATGCTGGAAAAACTATCTTACTGTAAAACAACTCCTCATAGACTCTAATGTAGAAACCGCTCCGCTGTCAACACTGAAGCTTTTTTTTCTGCTCGTTTTTAAACGGATTTCGGCACCTGAATCCGTATAATTTAACCAATTTTGGCAGTAAAACAGCGAAACTATCTTTTATGACTGAAAAAAAATTAGTAATATAAGCATTTCGGCGCCAGAATACCCGAAACTTTACATATTATGGCGCTAATACAGTGAACTATATTTTGACGCCAAAAACATACATTGTTTTCATGGATTCGTCGTGCCAGATAAACCGTTTTATTATTTAATGTATTTGGGCGCAACAAAACCATCTTTACAGATTTTGGCGCTAATAAAGTGATCCTCGCTTCTGACACTAAAAAATGTTTTTTTTTTTACGTATGTGGCGCAATATTGCGTTTTTTGGGATTTAGCGCTAAAAACCATTTCTTAACGAATTTTGAACGCTAATACAGTTATCAAGCTTATGCAAAGATAATGTGGGTTTTGTGATATTGGTGCAAGAATCAGGTGCAACATTTAATAAAGAAGTAAGCACACACAGGACAATGTGCTCAAAATGTCTACAGGTGGAACAAAATGAAGTGCCCTACTTAACATGTTAACCTCCACCTATAGGGTGATAGTTAACATCCCAATTGGCATAAAGGGGTTGTCTCGCTACAAAGAATAGCTTTTCAAAATGTAGGGAACACAAAATAAAGACATTTACCAAATATATTGCTTTGTTACCCTCTGTTTTACCCGTAAGGAGATACAAGTGAATATATGGCCTCCCTGTCATAGTTTCAGTTCCCTTCAGTAACAGACTTGTAAACAATTCTCCCCCTGCTGTTGTTAATGAATAACAGTGATTGAAGACTCCACAGTGCAGCAGTGTCCGTGCTCAAACAGTAAAAAGCTTGATTTATGTAAAATAAACAGAACTGTAATTAGGCTTTTGTTTTGGAGATCAGAAAGAATTGCTGTTAGAGTTGGAGAAGCTAATCGATCTAATTAGCAGTCTGAAAGCACAGCACAGTGCAGAGCTGTATGCAAATGAGTCAGACTGAAACCAGGAAGTGAACAGAGTATTTTACATGTCATGAGCGATTTCTCTGAAACACTGAAGTAGGCGATACCAACTCCTTTAATTTTGTGCATACTATTCTAAAGCATAGCAAATGCGCTCATACAAAAAACGCTCCCAAAAAACGCTCACAAATAAAGCTCCAAAAAACTAAAAACCTCCAAAGAAGCACCAAAAAACGAAAAAACACGCTCCAAAATACGGCCCGTTTTTCAGAGCCGCTTTTGACAGGAGGGGACAGAAAACTCAGTTTCATGAATGTTTTTAGTAATTCGTTTTCAGGTCGTTTTTTGGCCACTGCAGGGGAGACGTAGTCTAAAGCTTGCCCATTGCTGAGAAACACAGAGAAAAGTGCCGACACTTTCTACCCCATTGATCAATGCACCCAGCAGAAGAGGCTCTGATCAGCCCTACATTACAGCCAGGATTACGTGGATCCTAGAGAGATTTGGAGAGCGGAGTCTGAGTTGTGAACAGGAGATCAGCAGGAGAGGAACTGAGGCCGGACGAGGGAGAACTGCTGCTCTTATATAGGGGGGTTATTTTTATCCTCGGCTCGCACACTACTTGTAAGATTTCCTCTCTCAGACATTCAGGAAGGCCTCATTGGCCCCAATTCCTGTGAACAAGCGAAATCTTGGCTGGGACCGAGACATTGGATGAATAAAAGAAAACACGCAGCAGAAAAGTGCAAATTTACATGCTTGACGGCTGTACGGGGAGGAAACGGGGAAAAAAAAAAAATACTCGGCTGTACACCAGAAACCGAACCATCTGGCTGCCAGCCACCGAGCTGGACGGGGTCTGTTGAGCTGAGAAATAAATCTGGTATCTTTGAGGATAGTGGAGCTTCGCCCCGCTCGGGAGGAGCCCATTTCGCACTCACTCCATAAGAAAAGCCAACGCTTAGTGCCGCAGATGTGTAAAAAAAAATAAAAAACAAAGTAGATCCCCAGAGACCACACACAAGACGGAGAAGGCAAAATACTACATGTTGGGGCAGATTTATCAAGGCAGTTGCGCCAGAATTCGTGGCATCCATTAGCGCCAGAAACCACTTTTTTTCGCCCCATTTACTATGTGTTTAGGACATTTCAGACGTCTTCTTCATCTTTCTCTGCGCCTCGTCTACAGATCAAAAGGACTGGCCTCTAAAAAGGGGGCGTGTGTTTCAGTGGGGAAAGGGTCGAGGCTCATAAGTGCGACCAAAACCGTGCCCAGGTATCTTGTCGGCTCGTTTCTGAGTGAAAGTAAGAAGCAACTTAATTTTGGTACAGAGTTAACTAGACAGTTTCTAACCTGCACCAGATTTATCCCCCCTATTGGCGCATTAAAAAATGTCTAGTCTAAGTTTACACTGTCAAAAAGTCAGACAACAATGAAAATCTGCCCCGTTGTAATCAAAGTAGGATTTCCAGCTATTCTAATGTACAAGGGACCACAAAACGTGGTACTGCACCCACCACAATGGTTAGCTGTAACTAGCCTGTAGACTGCATAGGCCGGGCAGTGGTCACCTAAATGTGCACTGATCTTTTAAAGGGGTCGTCTCACTACAAGGATTGCTTTTTATGTTCAAAAGCATTTGCAAAAACAAGTCCACTTTGCAATATGTGTCCATTAAAGGGTTGTCCTCACTATATGAAATCATCTGACCTCAGCCCTGTATTTATTGTGTTTTCCAGAATTTGAATATCCGGGGCCATGTTTACGGCTATTCTACATAAGCGCTGCAGCAGAAGCCAGGTCTGTAGCTATAGCAACCAGTGCTGGCAGCCTATCAGGAGAGAACAAAACAGGTCCTGTAGCTATAGCGAACCAGTGCTGGCCAGCACTTATCAGAGAGAATTTGACCAGGTCTGTAGCATAGTCAAACCCAGCACTGGCAGCCTACAACAGCACAGGAGAACACGGTCAGTAGCTATAACAACCAGTGCATGGGTCACCTACATCGAGGAGAGAGTCAACACGGTCTGTAGCTATAGCGAACCTGAGCGCTGATGCAGCCCTACAAGATGGGATATCAAGGAATAGGTAGACATTGTTAATGAGACAATAGTGCAGAAGTGACTTGTTATTTTGCAAGATACAATAAACAAAAAAAAGACAGTCGACCCTGTAGTGAGACAACCCCCTTTAACAGTGTCCTTACCAATTCCTAGAAAATCTTCTCTTGTCTGGTGGCTGCAATCTGCTCCTCAATTTGTTTATAGCTACATACCTGAATCAATCTACTCAAAGGCTGCCATCACTGGTTACTACAGCTAAAGTCTGTTCAATCTCTCTGATAGGCAGCCAGCACTGTTGCTATAGCTACAGACCTGTTTGATTTCTCCTGATAGGCTGCCAGCACTGGTTAGCTACAGCTACAGGACCAGTTTGATCTCTCCTGCTAGGCTGCCAGTGCTGGTTGCTATAGCTAAAGACCTGTTCACTCTCGAATCCTGATAGCAGCCCTGAACTGAATGCTATTGCTACAGACCTGATTGATCTCTCCTGATAAGGCTGCCAGCACTGAAGCTATTGCTACTATGACCGTTTGACTCTCCTGAATAGGCTGCCAGCACTGGTCGCTAATAGCAACAGACCTGAATATGATCTCTTCCTGATATGCTGCCAGTAGCTAGGTTGCTATAGCTTACAGACCACTTTTGTCCTCACCTGATAGGCGCCAGCGACTGGTTGCTAACAGCTACAGACCTGTTATGTAATCTCCTCCATAGAGGCTCAGCCGCTGCGGATTGCTATCAGCTACAGACCTTTTTTCTCTCTCCTCCATTATAAGTCTGCCAGCACTGAATGCTATAATAGCTACAGACCTGGTTTGATGCGCTCCTGATAGGCTGGCCAGCACGAGGTTTGCTATACAACAAGACCTGTTAGATCTCTACCGATAGGCTGCCATCACTCGAGTACCATGATAGCTACGACCTGATTGATCTCTCTCTTATAGGCCTGCCATCACTGGATGCACTATAGCTACAGGCCTTGTTTGATATTATCCTGATAGGCCTGCCAGCGCTCGATGCTATAGCTACAGACCTGTTTCAATCTCTCCTTATAGGCTGCCAGCACTGGACGCTATAGCTAACAGACCTCTTGTTATATCTCTCCTGAGATAGGCTGCCAGCACTGGTTGCTATAGCTACAGACCTGAGCTTTCTACTGAAGCTAGTAAACCAGTAAACTCACCTCAGAATTCAAAATGATAAACCAAGAAAACAGGACTGAGGTAGATGGAATCAAATGTGAGTGAGACACACCAATTAAAGGTCGTCTGCAGACTATATGTGCAGCTTGGGGTAGGGAGAGCCTTGCTGTCAGGAGGATAAGGCAGGGATCGGCTTAATTACTAACCCTATGCCTATTCCCAGTTCTGTTATTATATATAGCATCATTGAACTCTCTATATACAGAATAGCAGGGACCCTCATCGCTTCTGCTAACCCCGCCCTGCCGTCGTGAATGCTAGCGCTCATATTAAGATATACACATGCAATGTCTTTAACAACCCCACGAAGGTACTTATGAGACAGTGGTTTTTTCCCTTTATTTTCTACCAGCCCCAACTACAAAGAATATCAGCTCAAAAGATAAAATAAAATAATCTATGTTCACCTTCCTCCGGGAACCAGAGGGAAGGGAGTATATATTTTTTTATTTTAATGAGGCACCAGGAGCTGCCTATTAGTTAAGAAGGTGGAAGACCCCCTTTAAAGTCAATGTAGAAAAATTCGCAGTTAAACCCGCAATAAATCCACAGCTCATCCACAACAAAATCTGCACTAAAATCCACAGCGGATCTGCCCAATGTGAATGGACATATCATATCAAACAGTACTACTATATGGGTTTCCTATTATATGATGCTATCATTTATACATGGGCGCAGCCTTGAACTGGCCCGCAGGGAAATGGGGGAAAACCTTGGCATCTGAGCATGGCAGACCTGGAGATTCTTTTAAGCTGCATATACATCCTTGGGAAAGGCAGACAGGCAGAGAGAAAGAGGCAAAAAGCAGGAAGCAGAGTATAATAGGCATGTGGAGTAGCTGTAGGGTGGGCTCCCAAGAATTAACTCCACTGGTGAGTCCCAAGAATCAACTCCACTGGTGGCCCCAAGAATCAACTCCACCGGTGGGACACAAGAAAACAACTCCACTGGTGGCCACAAGATTCAATACCACTGGCGGGCCCTAAGAATCAACTCCACTGGTGGTCCCAGAATAACCACCACGGTGACCCCAAGAATCAACTCCATTAGTGGCCCCAAGAATCAACCTCCACTTAGGTGGACACAAGAATCAACTCCACTGTGGCCACAAGAATCAACTCCACTGGTGGGTCCCAAGAAACAACAACTCCACTGGCGGGCCCCAAGAATCACTCCCTGGTGGGTCCCAAGAATCAGCGCCAACTGGGAGGCCCGCAAGAAACAACACACCTGGTGGTCCCAGTAAGATCAGCTCCACTGGTGTGCCCAGGAAATCAACTCCACCGGTGGGCCCCAAAAAACATCAACTCCACTGGTGCCCCAATGAATCAACTCCACCGAGATGGGCGCACAAGAATCAACTCCACTGGGATTCCCCAAGAATCAACTCCACTGGTGGCCCCAAGAATCAACTCCACTGATGGGTCCCAGGAATAAGCTGCACTGGTGGGCCCTGAGAATCGATTATACTGGTGGGCCCCAAGAATCAACTCCACTGGTGGCCCACAAGGGAATCAACTCACTGATGTCCCCCAGGAATAAGCTGCAAACTGGTGTTGCCCTGAGAATCGAATATACTGGTGGGCCACCCCAAGAAACAACTCCACAGGGGGCTCACAGCCCCCCACCTACAATCTGAACTGCAGAGCGATTGCATGACCCACTCTCCATTTCGAGTCAAGGTGGGACCTGCATCTATTACAATTTGGTGGTATAATTTATCTATATGCCAATCAAATCATGGGGGGGAAGCACCCAATAGGTAAATTTTGACTACTTTATAGTATGTTGCTACTGAAGTTTCAGTAATTGGAGGTGCAAGTTTTTAGGAACAGTTACTTCTTTGTGGTAAATTAAAGTGTTACGCAGTCTGTGTACCACCATATGAGACTCCGCTGGGTTCATAGATATTCATCTCTAGAAAAAATACATTTGTTATATGGCATCTGGTGGCATGAGACAAGAAATTAAGATATTGTTGAATAAAATTGGGGGAATACAGTCCCATGTGGGCTCACACTGGCTCATAAGGAAGCAGGAGAAACCCATGGTGGGCCCCTGAACATGGCAGGCCTGGGCTGTTTTTCAATGAGAAAGACAGAAAAAGAGAAACAGAGATCAAGAGTCATGTATATTAGGCACAGTCATGTACAGCAGCTGTAGGGTGGGCCCCAAGAATCATGTCCAATTGGGAGCCCCAGG
Organism: Phyllomedusa bahiana; assembly: GCA_025379985.1. NCBI lineage: Eukaryota > Metazoa > Chordata > Amphibia > Anura > Hylidae > Phyllomedusa > Phyllomedusa bahiana. The sequence continues at coordinate 36,925 of JAODAL010008324.1, read as the reverse complement.
AATCAACTCCTCTATTGGGTCCCAAGAATCAACTTCACTGATGGGCCCCAAGAATTAACTCAACTGGTAGGCCCTAAAAATCATGTCCACTGGTGGACCCCAAGAATCAACTTTACTTGAGGGCCCCAAGAATCAAATCCTCTGGTGGGTCCCAAGAATAAGGTCCTCTAGTGGGCCCAAGAATAAACTCCACGGGTGGTCCCCAAGAATCAAATCTTCTGGTGAGCCCCAAGGAATCGAACTTAGCTTGAGTGCCCCAGAATATTAACTATAACCAAAGGGCCCCCATGAAATCAACTCCACTATTGGACCCAAAAATACAACCTACATTGGTGAGCCCCCAAGAATCAACTTACTGGAGTACCCAAGATTCAACTTCCATCTTGTGCTCCAAGAATCAACTCCACCGGTGGACCATAAGAATCAACTGGTGGGTCCCAAGAATCAACTCTACTGGTGGGATCCAAGAATCAATTCCACTTAGTGCCCCAAGAAATCAACTTTCCACTTTGTGGACCACAAGACTCAACTCCCACTGGTGGCCCCAAGAATAAAATCCATTGGTGGTCCCCAAGAATCAACTTCACCAGTGGGCCATAAGAATAAAGTCCAATAATGGAACACACAAACTCAACTCCACTTGATGTGGCCCCAATAATAAACTCCACGGGTGACCCCTAAGAATAAACTCCATTGGGGTTCCCCAGAATCAACCCCCTTTGGGGTGGCCCCCAGGAATAATCTATTGGTGGCCCCGGGAAATAAAACCCATTGGGGGGCCCCCGGAAAACAACTCCAGTTGGGGCCCCAGAAAAAAACCCACGGGGTTGGTCCCAAGAATCACTCCCTTTTTTGGCTAAGAATCATTTATGGGGGTTTTCCAAGCATCAAGGTCCAACACTTTTTCCAAGACCCTATTGGGTGCCTATTCAGTGGGGGGCAAATAAGGCCTTATGCCCATGGTATGGGGCCTTTGGGCACCCCTTTTAGGGGTATATTTTAAAAGCACTTCCCTCTTTAATTCAGACGAACCCCTCATTTATAGGCAGGAGACTGAATTTAACCAACAGGGTCGTTGGTAGTTCCCCCCCCAGTTGGCACCTAGAGTGCGGTGGGACTTGAGATTCTTCGCAGCGCTGAAGGTCATGTGAGGTCTTGTTAAAGGGAATTTACAAGTACAGTTACTTTTTTGGTCATCAGTGGGGATCGCCGTCGGACCCCCCACAATTCACACATTTCTGGCAGATGTTGGAACTATCTTTGATAATATTTTGGAGCTTGGTTTCACATAACTGGTTTGAGATTCAGTTTGTAATTTATTAGGTCATATGGTGACCTTGCCTCAGTGATGGGGCTGCGGGGGATCCAATTTGTTAAAAATATTTTTCTGTAAACCTTTTGTTTCCCCATGGAAATGTAATATAAATGCCCGTGTTGGAAAAAACAAAGAAAAGGAATCAGCGGGGACACACAGGGAGTGGGGTAAAAGGGGCTCAGAGTGCCCCACAGCGGAGCAGGGGGAACCCCGGTGGGCTCCTGAGCATGCTGGGCTGCTGAGCATAGTTGAACCCTGAACACAGGGGACCGCTGAGTATGGTGGGTCCCTGTGCATGCTGGACCCCTGAGGATAGTGGGTCCCTGTGCATGCTGGACCCCTGAGATATTTTGGGTCCCTTTCAGCTGGCCCCCCTGAGGTTGGGTCCCTGTGCATGCTGGTCCGCTGAGCATGGTGTGCACCTGGTCATGGTGGGTCCCTGAGCATGATGAGTCCCGGAGCATGGTGGGGGGGGGGGGGGGGGGGGCCCCTGAGCATGTGGGTCCCCTGAGCATGGTGGGTCCCTGATTATGCTAGGTCCCTGAGCATTGTGGGTCCCTGAGAATATTGGGTTCCTGAGCATGCTAGATCCCTATGCATTGTGGGTCTATGAGCATGTTGGGTCCCTGAGCATGCTGGGTCATTGAGCATTGTGGGTCCCTGAGCATGGTGGGTCCCTGAGCATGCTGGGTCACTGAGCATGGTGGGTCCCTGAGCATGCTGGATCCCTATGCATTGTGGGTCCTGACAGCTGGCCCCAGGGGCGTTGCTAGGGGTCCAAAAAACATCCGGGCTCGGGCCCTTTGTGTTTTTTCTGGGTAGGCTGGGTTCACACGACAATTTTTTCAAGCCTCATTTTGAAACTTGGATTTTTTTTTACAGAGAAAAAACTTGTGTTCCTGTCACTAATTTTCTGCACATCCCACACAGATCCCGTCCATCTCCTCAGCAGTCATGTACTGTAAAAAATTCACCAATGACAAATTTACTTTTTTCAGAACTTCTCCCCCTTCATATGATAAAAACCCCAAAAACAGTCACCAAAACATAAAACTACACATGGAGCAAATATACGGACAGGGGATTGTTTACTAAAACCCTCCTAAAAAACCAAGGGACCCAAACTATTACTACTTAAGGCTCAAATTAATCCTGGCCAGAACCCTGGACCAAATGCGACCCCCACATGTGACCATCAGCTGGTACACAGGCTCTGATTCATATTACCACGGCCATACAGTGACCAGATAGTGGGGGACACCAGTGTACACAGACGCTGAGGACTGTATATTACCCATACAGGGGCCAGATAGTGGTAGAATACTAGTTGTATGTGGGACTCTGCAGACATATAAGTGATTACATGCAGTTTCATTTAGTGACTCCCGGAGACGTCTTTTCTGATCAGCGTCGTTCACTTTCCCCTTTCTTTCCATCCGGTTCAACCTTCATGCTGATTGCTCCCGGCCAATATTTGGGCCCCTGAGGATTTGGCACACAAATATCTTAGAATCCTCACATTTCCAGCAACTCCTTAATTTTTAGGTATACAGTCCCCCTCAGTTAGGTATATAGGGGCACTGAAGCAGTATTATGGGGCCACAGGCAGGGATTATATGGGCCACAGGCAGGGAGTATATGGGGGCCACAGGCAGTATAAGGGGGACAGGCAGTATATAGGGGGGCACAGGCAGTATATAGGGGCACAGGCAGTATATAGGGGCCACAGGCAGGTATATGGGGCCAAAGGCAGTATATGGGGGCACTGAGGCAGTATTTGGGGCCACAGGCAGTATATGGGGGCACTGAGGCAGTATATAGGGGCCACAAGAAGGTATATAGGGGCACTGAGGCAGTATATGGGGGAACTGAGGCAGTATAAAAGGGCCACAAAAAGGGTATATAGGGGCACAAGAAGGTATATAGGGGCACTGAGGCAGTATATGGGGGCCTGAGGCAGTATATGGGGGCCACAGGCAGTATATGGGGGCCACAGGCAGTATATGGGGGGCACAGGCGGGTATATAGGGGCACAGGCAGGCATTTTGGGGCCCACGGGCCCAGGCTATGGGGGCCACAGAGAGGTTAATAGGGCCACAGGCAGGGATATGGGGGGCCACAGGAGGCATTAAGGGGGGCCACAGGCAGGCATTTTTAGGGGCCCAACAGGCAGGCATATAGGGGCAACAGGCAGCATATGGGGGCCCACAGGCCTGGTATGGGGGCCACAGGCAGGGATTATAGGGGCCACAGGCAGGTATTATAGGGGCACAAACAGGGATATGGGGGCCACAGGCAGTATATGGGGGGCCACGGGCAGTATATGGGGGCCACAGGCAGGCATTATAGGGACATAGGCAGCCATGATAGGGCAAAAGGCAGGGATATGGGGGCCACAGGCAGGGATAATGGGGGCACAGACAGTGTTATGGGACCCACAGGCAGGCATTATAGGGGCACAGGCAGTATATAGGGGCATAGGCAGTATTATGGGGGCCACAGGCAGGCATTATAGGGGCACAGGCAGTATATAGGGGCACTGAGGCAGGTAAACGCGCGTCCTCCGGCAGCTCCTAGGGCGCACGGGCCTATGACGCGTTTTGGTGCGCCCGAGGACAGCAGCGTCGCGATAAACGTGATGTCACCCGCGACGCTGCCGGTGAGGCGCACGGGGCCGCGGCGGGCCCCTCACGCTGTGAGGACCTGGTGGCCTCTCGGTGTTGTACCTGCGGGTCCGACACTGTCTGCGGGGCAGGGAGCACTCGCTCTCTGCTCCGCAGAAGCCCGCAGCTGCATGTGCGTACAGCGGACGCACATGCAGCTGAAGGGCCCGTCGGTGCTCCAGGCCCAGGGCAGAGGCCTGGAGCCCGGGAAAACTCGGGGCACAGGGTGTTTTATTCGGGGCCCGAGCCCCGAATAAAACAGCCTAGCGACGCCCCTGGCTGGATCCCTATGCATTGTGGGTCTATGAGCATGTTGGGCCCCTGAGCATGGTGGTCCTTGAGCATGCTGGGTCACTGAGCATGGTGGGTCCCTGAGCATGTTGGATCCCTATGCATTGTGGGTCCCTGAGCATGGTGGGTCCATGAGCATGCTGGGTCCCTGAGCATGGTGGGTCCCTGAGCATGCTGGATCCCTATGCATTGTGGGTCTATGAGCATGTTGGGCCCCTGGCATGGTGGTCCTTGAGCATGTTGGGTCCCTGAGCATGCTGGGTCATGAGCATTGTGGGTCCCTGAGCATGGTGGTCCGCTGAGCATTGAGGGTCCCTGAGCATGGTGAGTTCTTGAGCATTGTGAGTCCCTGAGCATGCTGGGTCCCTGATCATGCTGGTTCCCTGCGCATTGTGGGCCCGTGAGCATGGTGGGTCCTTGAGCATTGTGGGTCCATAAGCATGGTGGGCCCCTGAACATGCTGGGTCCCTGATCATGCTGGGTCCCTGAGCACTGTGGACCCCTGATCATGCTGGGTCCCTGAGCACTGTGGACCCCTGAGCATGGTGGGTGCCTGAGTATTGTGTGTCCTTGAACATTGTGGTTCTCTGAGCATGCTGGGTCTCTGAGCATTGTGGGTCCATTAGCATGGTGGGGCCCTGAGCACTGAAGGCCCCTGAGCATTGTGGTTCCCTGAGCATTTTGGGTCCCTGAGCATTGTGGATCCCTGAGCATTGTGGATCCCTGAGCATTGTGGATCCCTGAGCATTGTGGGTCCCTGAGCATTGTGGATCCCTGAGCATGCTGGGTCCTTGAGCATTGTGGGTCTCTGAGCATGGTGGGCCCCTGAGCATGGTGGGTGCCTGAGCATGGTGGACCCATGAGCATGGAGGGGGCCCCTGAGCATGGTGGGCCCCTGAGCATGGTGAGTTCCTGAGCATGCTGGACCCCTGAGCATTTTGGATCCCTGAGCATTGTGGGTCCCTGAGCATTGTGGGTCTCTGAGGATTGTGGGTCCCTGAGCATTGTGGGTCCCTGAGCATGGTGGGTCCCTGAGCATTGTGGGTCTCTGAGGATTGTGGGTCCCTAAGCATTGTGGAGCCCTGAGCATTGTGGGTCCTTGAGCATTGTGGGTCCCTGAGCATTGTGGGTCTCTGAGGATTGTGGGTCCCTAAGCATTGTGGGTCCCTGAGCATTGTGGGTCCCTGAGCATTGTGGGTCTCTGAGGATTGTGGGTCCCTGAGCATTGTGGGTCCCTTAGCATTGTGGGTCCATTAGCATGGTGGGGCTCTGAGCATGGTGCGGCTAGGGCTGCTTTTCAGGAAGGGTAAGGGGCCGTTTACACGGCACAGGACAAATACTGGTCGGTTTATCCCCTTCACATAGACATATTCATCTTCCGTCCGAAAACCGGACGGAAGAATGAACACGTTCTACGTTTTTTGGACCACCAGTGGTCTGAAAAACCTCCGGGCGGAGAATCTGTGCAGTGGGGAAGTGGCCAAAGAGTGGCATAAAGCAAGAGTCATATGTATTCTGTGCAGTCTTGTATAGGAGCTGTAGATTGGGCCCAAAGCAAAAGTTCTAGCTACGTCACTGCAGCAGATCCAATGCTGCAAAGTGAGATCACTCAGTGTGCACCTGTGATATCGTCTACAGCGCATGGACAGGTCGCTGTACTTCTATTAGTGTATGCACATGTTCTCCTAAAGACTGGATCACAAATGGAGGAAAAAACTGACGAGTGAATCATGCAACTCATTTTTGCTCTTGCTGCATGGTTACAAAATATGAGAAGTTGCAAAATATAGAAGTTAGAATACAATCATTTATAATGCAATTAGATAAATCTCATGGGAACATCTATCTATCTATCTCATATCCATCTATCTATCTATACCATATCTATCTATCTATATCATATCTATCCCATATCTATCTATCTATCTATCTATCTATCTCTCTATCTCTCTATCTCTCTATCTATCTATCTGTCTATCTCATACTATCTATCTATCTATCTCTTATCTCTCAAACTATCTCATTAAAATTTATCTATTACTATATATTCATCTCCATAATCTATTATCATCTAATATATCTATCCCATATCTATCTATCCCATATCTCTCGATCTATCTATCTATCTATCTATCTATCTATCTATCTATCTATCTATCTATCCCATATCTATCTATCTTTCTATCCCATATCTATCTATCTTTCTATCCCATATCTATCTATCTATCTATCTATCTATCTCCTATCTATCCCATATCTATCTATCCCATATCTCTCTCTCTATCTCTCTATCTATCTATTATCTATTATCTTCTAGCTAGCTAGCTAGCTAGCTAGCTTTGCTAGCTATCTATCCCATATCTATCTATCCCATATCTATCTATCTATCTATCTATCTATCTATCTATCTAACTATCTACCCATTCTATTATCTTTCTATCCATAATCTATCTATCATCCATATCTATCTATCTATCTATCTATCTATCTTATCTATCTATCCCCCTATTTTATCTATCTCATATCTATCTATCCCATATCTATCTATTCCATATCTTCTATCTATCTATCTATTATCTATCCCATATCTATCTATTTATCTATCTATCTATTCCATATCTTCTATCTATCTATCTATCTATCTATCTATCTTTCCCTATCTATCTATCTATCCATCCCATATCTATCTATCTATGCCATATCTATCTATCTCATATCTATATATCTATCTATCTATCTCTACAGCATACCTATCTGTAGAGAGAAAAGTTTACATTGTATGAGAAAGTACAATATTCTCTTTCGCAGTGTTCTCAGAGTCCGCTGTTGCGGGGCAGGTAACCTGTGCATCTTTGCTAACTTTGCACATATTGAGGAGGAGTCAGTATCTTGCACATTGACCTTGCTGGCTACTATCTGAGGACTCTGCGGCCACTCCAGCTGCTGATATGGGTTGGGCAGAGGGATTCACCTCCAATGAGTCCTATTCACCTTCCCCATAAATAGGCCAGCACAGTGTAAATGTTCTCCAGTATCAGACTAGGCTGTTTGGGGCCCATCAGAGAAGTTGATTCTTGGGGCTCACCAGTGGAGATCATTCTTGGGGCCCACCAGTAGAGTTGATTCTTGGGGCCCACCAATGATGTTGATTCTTGGGGTCCACCAATGGAGTTGATTCTTGGGGCCCACCAGTGGAGATCATTCTTGGGACCCACCAATGATGTTGATTATTGGGACCCACCAGTAGAGTTGATTCTTGGAGCTCCCCAGTAGAGTTGATTCTTGGGGCCCACCAGTGGAGATGATTTTTGGGGCCCACCAGTGGAGTTAATTTTGGGGCCCACCAGTGCAGTTGATTCTTGGGGGCCACCAGTGAAGTTGATTTTGGGACCCACCAGTGGAGATGATTCTTAGGCCCCAACAGTAGAGTTGATTCTTAGGGCCCACTAGCAGAGTTAATTCTTGGAGCTCCCCAGTAGAGTTGATTCTTGAGGCCCACCAGTGGAGTTACTTCTTGGGATCCACCAGTGGAGTTGATTTTGGGACCCACCAATGGAGTTGATTCTTGGGGCCACCAGTGAAGTTGATTTTGGGACCCACCAGTGGAGTTACTTCTTGGGGCCACCAGTGAGGTTCATTCTTGGAGCCCGCTCTACAGCTACTGTACACGACTGCACATAACTCTTGATTTCTGTCTCTCTTTCTCTGCCTTCCACCTTAAAAACCAGCCCCCAGGCCTGTCATGTACAGGACCCTGCTATGCCAAGGAGCCCACTATGGGCCAGTCTGAGGCTGCGGCTCTCCATAGGGGCAGTAATGGTAATTCCTGGGATGGGTACATATATTGGGATGAGCTTTGTGGCTTTCTCTGTGTCTAGAGGTCTTAGTGTGAGATGTAAATTGATGTCCGTAGATGTCATTTCCTAGAGGTTCCTTGTTCTGAGCAGCTCGTTCCTCCTCAGCGAGGGGCCAGATCCAGCACCGCTGCCCGTAGATGAGGACAGCACATTGGTTATTGAATCGTACACAATCTCCTTCCTGTTATAAAGGCTCCATGTTTCCATGTGCTTTCTGCTCCTAAATTAGATCATTATCCCGTGAATCGCTGCTGCCTGGTAACCCCATAAACAGCGCACCTTCTCTATGCGGCCACCAGAAAATAGTCCTTTTGTGTAAAAGTTTCTATTTTTAGCTCTTGTGATTGTCGCTGGGGGGGGGAGAACACAGCGGAGCCTGTATGGTGTCCCTGTGCCGGGGCGTGGGCGCTGACGGGGCTTTTCCGCTCACACCTTCTTCATGTTTGACCATATAAAGTGGATTCCTTAAGAGGTGAACTTTGACTCACTGAAAGGAAGTCAAATAATCGTGAATGGCATAAAATCCTACAATGGAGGCCAAGACTTCTTATGTTACCGTTCTGCAAATATCGTGTAAGTTTATATTTACAGCAGTACAATATATACTGAAAAATAAGACATGCCTATCATTTCATAGTTATTCACTACATTTTGTCCCGAGGCCTACCTGGTGGCAGAGATGGATGAACTAGGATGTGCCAAGGAGGGAAGTTTAAGGTGCCCCCTGGATTTCACCCTTTAACCCTTCCTTGGAGCAACAGTATCTGGACTTCGCTCCAGGACACCCAGGTTGTTACACTCGGAGCCTGCTCTTCAGGCTCCTACTTCGTGTTCAGGCGGTGAGTGGTTCTACAGCTTCAGGCTCCCGCTTCCTGGTCAGGTTGTGGGTGGTTCTACAGCTTCAGGCTCCCACTTCCTGTTCAGGCTGTGGGCTGTTCTACAGCTTCAGGCTCCTACTTCCTGTTCAGGCTGTGAGTGATTCTACAGCTTCAGGCTCCCACTTCTTGTTCAGGCTGTGGGCTGTTCTACAGCTTCAGGCTCCTACTTCCTATTCAGGCTGTGAGTGATTCTACAGCTTCAGGCTCCCACTTCTTGTTCAGGCTGTGGGCTGTTCTACAGCTTCAGGCTCCTACTTCCTGTTCAGGCTGTGAGTGGTTCTACAGCTTCAGGCTCCCACTTCCTATTCAGGGTGTGGACTGTTCTATAGCTTCAGACTCCCACTTCCTGTTAAAGCGGTGGGCGGTTCTACAGCTACAGTTTTCCACTTCCTGTTCAGGCTGTGGGTGGTTCTACAGCTTCAGGCTCCCACTTCCTATTCAGGGTGTGGAGTGTTCTACAGCTTCAGGCTCCTACTTCCTGTTCAGAGTGTGGACTGTTATACAACCTCAGACTCCCACTTCATGTTCAGGATGTGGGTGGTTCTACAGCTTCAGGCTCCTACTTCGTGTTCAGGCTGTGGGTGGTTCTACAGCTTCAATTTTCCTTTTCCTGTTCAGGCTGTGGGTGGTTCTACAGCTTCAGTTTTCCACTTCTTGTTCAGGCTGTGGACTGTTCTACAGTGCGCTGGCCCATTAAATTTAACAGAGCCGGCGCCCGTGTGTCCTATGGAGCGGGGACGCACGCACCGGGAGGCAGAGACATCGGCTGGAGCGCGGACAGGTGCGTAGCTGCGGGAAGGAGCAGAGCATGGAGTCTGCCCACAGCTCGATCGTGGCGCCGCTCGCCACCGGGACATGAGTGCACCTGCAACCCGTCGTGGGGATCTCAGGAGTACCCGTGACAACTTCTATGGGAGCTTCTGAACATATCCTAGTGCACACATTCTGCTATCTTCGGAAGCTCCTGAAGAAATTAATAAGGAGAACGTCTGCAAGCACCGTCCTCCTCATTCACATGCACGGTCGGTTCGCAGTTTGCTGTGAGTGCCCAGTGCAGGGTTTTTACTTTGTGGTAAAACCCCTTTAAAAATACTCAAACTTACCTGCCCACTTACCTCCATTCCAGCACTGACACTGCCCTTGCCGGGTCTTCTCTCTTCTTCCGGCTCCCAGTGGCCGGCTTGTGCACTTCTTAGTCACTGATCGGCTGCAGGGGTCACATGCCATTACCTGATATCGCCATTTTAATGTGAATGCTCCAAATGCTGAGGTCAGGCAATGGCACGTCGCCCCTGCAGCCAATCAGTGCACAAGCCGACTGCCGGGAGCCAGAAGAAAATAGATGACCCAGAAAGAGCAGCGGCAGTGCTGGAATGGAGGAGAGGGGGAGGGGGGGTGTGTGAGTATGACTTTTTTTTTTTTAGACTTTCTTTAAAAATATACTGACGTGCACAATGTCTTTTAATGAGAAATGATTGTGCAAGCCTCCGAGAGCAGCAGAACACACTGGCACCTGCACGATTTCTTCTCACTATTCGTTTGTATTATTTAGAAATGTTGCAAGTTAGAAACCATACGTTGCAAACATTACCTTGCCAAAGCCTAACCACAATGTTAAATGTTTAATTGGATCATATGCAATATACTGTATTTAGCTTGTATCAGTCGGGCTGGGTTCACATCACATCTCCCCCCTCTGTTTAGCAGTTCTGTCAGTTAGGCTAAATGTGGGGTCCATTAGTTAGATGAGGGCCAAAAAAAAGTCTGGATCATCCTTGGGTATAATTTCCAGATACCCGAAGGTGCCTACTTCATCTGTACAAACAATTATACGCACGTATAAACAAGATGGTAATGTCCAACCATCATATCATTCAGGAAGGAGACGGGTTCTGTGTCTCAGAGATGAACGTGCTTTGGTCTGACATGTGCATATCAACCCAAGAACAAAAGCAAAAGTACCTTGTGAAGATGCTGGTGGAAGCTGGTAAGATTGTGTCATTATCCACAGTGAAATGGGTATTGTATCAACATGGGCTGAAAGGCCACTGTTCCAGGAAGAAGCCATTCAGGAGGAATGGGTCAAAATTTCTACCAACTATTGTGAGAAGCTTGTGGAAGGATCCAAAACATTCGACCCAAGTCCTACAGTTTAAGGGCAAATTAGAGGGCCCAAAAAAAGTCCTCTACCTCTGTCTGGTAGTTATACATTAGTTTAATGCAAAAAAAAAAGAAAGAGGTTGAAATAGATTAGCATCTGTACTATTCTGTCCAACAGGATCCTCCAAGAAAGTATCCATTTAACTGATATGGTATTAGACCTCGGAGAGTGTTGCACTTTGAATCCAAAGTCAAGTTTGACCTGAATCCGAATGCTTCAATTTTGGTCGACCTGAATCGATTTTTGCCAATATTCGTCAAAACTTTAACTGTAACCATAACCCTGAAACCTAAATTCAGGTTAGAGTTTCTTATTCTGTTTTGAATGAGTTAATATACCTGTTCCTCAGCGCTTATGGTCCTGAGGTGCTGTCACTTTGACGTCACTCTTGTCTGATACCATTTCCTGCTCAATACCACCATAGGGTTATCTACAATTGAAACCAGAAGTTTACATACATATATAAAACGATTTTATATAGAAAAAGATCAATTTTATTAAACACCACTTCGTTGCCTCTCTTGAGGCTTGCTTCTGCCACGAGCGCCAGGTCGGTTTTTCTTCTTTCGTGCGTCTGAACTTTAGAAAAAGACACGTATGCAGGTTTTTCTCACTATCTGACATGAAACCTTACGAGTTTTAGGTCAATTAGGAACCAAAATTATTTCTATTTGTCAAATGCCAGAATAATGAGAGAAATTTTTTTTTTGCATCTTTATTACTTTCTGCAGTCAGAAGTTTCCATACACTGGGATTACTCTGCCTTTAAATAATTTGGGACCGCCCATATGATGAGGTCAGGTCTTGGGAGCGTCTGATTTGGTTTATTGGCAACATCTGAGTTAATTAGAGACACAGCTGTGGATGTATTTTTTAAGCACACCAGAAACACACTGCTCCTGTGTGTAACATCATTGGAAAGTCTAAAGAAATCAGCCAAGATATCAGGAAGAGAATTGTGGACTTGCACAAGTCTCGATCATCCTCGGTTGAAATTTCCAGATACCCGAAGGTGCCTCGCTCATCTGTACAGCAATCATACGCAAGTACAAACAAGATGGGAATGTCCAGCCATCATACCACTTAGGAAGGAGATGGGTTCTGTGTCTCAGAGATGAACGTGCTTTGGTCTGACATGTGCATATCAACCCAAGAACAAAAGCAAAAGACCTTGTGAAGATGCTGACATAATGATTGTGTCATTATCCACAGTGAAATGAGTACTGTATCAACATGGGCTGAATGGCAGGAAGAAGCCAAAAGAAAATATAAAAGCAAGATTCATGTTTGCAAATGCACATCAAAACGAAGACCTACATTTTTGGAGGTGTCCTGTGGTCTGACAAAGCTAAATTTGAAATGTTTGGTAATAATGACCATCGTTACGTTATGAGAAGCCTAAGAATACGATCCCCACTGTGAGACACAGGGTGGCAGCATCATGTTGTGGGGTTGTTTTGCTGCAGGAGGGACTGGTGCACTTCACAAAATAGATGGCATCATGAGGAAAGAAGATTATGGGGCAATAGTGAAGCAACATCTCATCTCATCTCATTTGATTTTGAAAACGGTCTGTAAACCAGGTGTCAACTTTTAACATGGACCTTAATGGAAAATCCGTGCAGCGGCCCCAAGTGCACGGATTTTCCGCCGGATGGTTTCTTAGACCGTCAGCGGTCCGGAAAACATAGAACATGTTCATTCTTCCACTCGGTTTTCGGGCAGAATATGAACAAGTCTATGCAAAGGGGGAGGGCTTCTCTCCGCAAACAGCGCAGAAAAGCCGTCCCACTGCGGTTGTGTGCATGGCACGAAAAACAGTGCAAATACCAGTCAGGATTTTCGACCGGTATTTGCCCTGTGCCGTGCGAACAGCCCCTAACTGTACCTGATGTGAACTCTGGAGAATAATGTATTAACTCCTTAACGACCGCGCACCGTCTTTTGACGTCGGCTGGTGCAGGTCGTTAGTCTGCAGCGATGTCTTTTTGAGTCGTTGCAGACATCGGAGTTTGTGGAGCCCGGCGCCGCAGCAGCGCTGAGAATGGGGCTGTACTACACAGCCCTGATCCCAGAGCATCTCCTGCAAACACCAGGGAGCGGAGGAAACCGCTTTGATTGCCGCAGTTCATCACCACAGCGCAATCAAAAGGGTTTCCCTGCTCTGTCAGGTGAACGGGACACCAGGTGACCCGACAGAGCCCAAGGAACGGCTGCACAGTCAGCCCTGGGGACCTAGAGTAGCCCCAGGGCTGTCTGTGTAACAAGCCAGTGATCAGGGCAGACTGTGTGCTGCCCTGATCACTGCCTGTGTCAGGCTGACACAAATTACAATGCATTAGCATATATGAATATGCTAATACACTACTAAGTGTAAAAAAAAAAAAAAAAGTACAACAGTTCTCCCTTCATGGGATTAAAAAAAAAAAGTAAAAACCATAAAAAGTGTAAAAAAAATAATAAAAATAAATAAATAATAAAATAAAAATAAATATTTAATAAAAAATAATTGTGCATACACTACACACACAAAAAACCTACACATGTTAGGTCTCCACACGACCGTAATAACCTGTAGAATTAATCTAACAAGTTATTAAAGAGAACCTGTCACATAGTTTTTGCCCCCCTGGCTGAGGACAGAACAAGGTAGTGTCAGACCTGCTGTTTCCAGCCCTGTGTCCCTTATTCTGTAAGATGCTGTAGTTTTTGTGTATTTTAAAGCTCAAATCTGCAGTTTTTTAGCCAGAAGAGTCATTCGAAGAGTCCTTCCCGAGTCTCAGTTTTTTCAAACCCGGCCAATGGGAGGCTAGCCCTGCCCACCTCAAACTGATAAAAACCCATTACTTTGAATAGGTAGAAACATGTGAAAAACTGTCAGTGGGCGGGGCTACCCTTTGGTGGGTGGAGTAACACCTGTCTGAATAAGATTTGAGGGGTAAATGCTCTAAAATCCAGCATCTCAGAATAAGGGGCACATGTGGGAACACAGGTCTGACCGGGCTTGTGCTGCCCTCGCAAGGGGGCATGATCTATGTGACAGGTTTCCCCCTTTAAAAATTTCGAATAAGGGACACAGCGCGGAAACAGCAGGGTTTACACTGGTTGTTTGCCCCCAGCAAGGGGGGGATAAACTAGTGAAGGTTCCCTTTTAAATGTGGGGAAAAGTGAATGGTGTAAAAAAAATAATAAAAAAAAAAAATGTAAAAATTTAAAAAAAAATTCAGGGAATTTTGATAGGTGAATTTAAAATTCCCCCATAAAGTACAATTCATCTCGAATAAAAAGAGGGCCTTATAATGTGTGATTTAAAAAAAAAGTTTGAAACGCAAGGAGGCAAAAAAAAAAAAAAATTTGTTCTGGTCATTTAAATATTTTTTAGGGGTTGGCTTAAGGGGTAAAAGTAGGATTGGAAAGAGTCAGGGCAAATTCAATTTCATGTAGATAAATTAATAACTAATAACTAATTAAGTAATTTGTACAAGTGGGCAAAACTGAGAGATTACATGACTAACCAATGCCAGGCAGCTGTGCCCAAAGGGAAATGAGATAAAAAACAATTACTTGTAAAATCACATCAGACCACACCTGTTATACTGTGTGCACTTTTATAAGGCTATGTCTACACAGCACTGGATTTTGGTCAGTTTTTCAGCAGATTCAGTATTTTAAATCCGCCAAAAATCCGACCATACCCTGCGCTGTGTAGAAAATGTTTTATATTCCGCCGGACCGCCATCGGATTCCTGCAGCCTCAATGGGCCGCTGGGAATCTGAAATCCGACCGTGTTTTTTTTTTTGCACAAAAAAATGCACAAAAATGGGGGGGCACAGCGATGTGAAAATGCCGTCTGATTTTGGACGCCCTTTTTTTCCCTTGCGTGTAGATATAGTCTAAGGATTTTCTCTTGCATAATTGGAAATTAGAATCTATTGCACGCAATAATGATTTCACTTTTATGCATGGAGGTTCAGTGTATAGCGGGGTACAGCTCAGTGGTTAGTACCGTATGATGCAGCACGGTGGCTCAGTGGTTAGAACAATACAGCACAGTGGCTCAGTGGTTAGAATGAGGGGGCAAAAAGGGGGGCTAGCGTTTAAAGTTTGTACAGCAGGTGGGGTCGTGTTAGCTTGTCCAGCACGATGGCTCAGTGGTTAGTGTTGTCCAGCACGATGGCTCAGTGGTTAGTGTTCTCCAGCACAGTGGTCGTGGTTAGTTTTTTGTCCCCGCACGGTGGCTCAGTTTTTTTAGTGTTTGACCGCACGATGGTTGGGGTTAGCGTTTTCAGAAAGGTGGCTCAGTGGTTATGTTGACCCGCCCAGGCTAGTGGTTAGCGGTTGCCACACGATGGTCTGGTTATGTTGTCCACACGGTGGTCAGTGTTTAGTGTTTTTTCCCTGGTGGTCAGTGTTTTTTGCGTTTTCCAGCAAGTGACTCAGTGGTTAGGTTTTTCCCCGCACAGTGGCTCAGTGGTTAGTGTTGTCCAGCACGGTGGCTCAGTGTTTAGCGTTGTCCAGCACAGTGACTCAGTGGTTAGCGTTGACCAGCAGATTGGCTCAGTTGTTAGCATTGTGCATCACGGAGGCTCAGTGGTTGGCAATGTGCAGCATTGTGGCTCAGTTGTTAATTTGCTGGGCATGGTGGCTCAGTGGTTATTACAGTGCACCACATTGGCTCAGCATTAAACAGGGTTTTCGGCTGATGGCTCAAGTGGTTAGCAACAGTGCACAGGGGGCTCAGGGGTTTAGCAGGTGCAGCTCAGTTTTTCAAGCAGCCCAGTGGCTCATGGTTTTGCCAGGCGGTGGGGCTCAGTGGTTTAGCGAGTGCAGCTCAGTGGTTGGAAAACAGTGCAGCCCGGGGCCCTCATGGTTAGCGAGTGCGCGTGGTGGTCAGTGGTTGCAAGTGAAATCAGTGGTTAACACAGTGCCCCCGGGGTACTCAGGGGTTAGCAGAGTGGCACACTGACCAGTGTTGCCCCTTGACTAGTGGTTAGCCCTGTCACCTTGCAGCATTAGGGACCAGGGTTCACATCCTACCAAGGACAATATCAGTAAAGAGTCTGCATGTTCTCCCCATGCTTGTGTGGGTTTCCTCTGGGTACTACAGTCTTCCACGCCCTCCAAAAACACACAGAGAGGTTAATCTGGAATTTAGAATGTGGGCACCGGGGGACCCAAGTAATGGTGCAATCTCTGTACGGCTGTGGAAAATTTAACAGCGCTATATAAATGAATAAGGTAGGTTTTTAGTCAATCTTAGACTGTAACTTCAACACCCAATAATGCAAGTGGTGTGACCAGAGCCAGAGCCATGAGGTGCTGCCGTCATGTTAGAACTGGATTTGTTTGGAGCCTCAATCAAAAATGAATTAAAAAAAAGCAAGCACAGGGGCCGCCATGACGGAAACCCAATGGATCTGAATATAGTCAGTGGGGTCCACTGGGCATTGGTGTCGGCCATTGAAACACATCTGGTATTTCTGTTATTTTAAATTTTTCCCATTTCTGACAAAGGAAATTTGGAACTGACCATCACATTTACTGACATACCCTTCCATATATGTCAGGTCTTGGAGGGGCGCCCCCCTTCACTACGGTAACAAAAATGATTCGGAAAATCTGGCGATTTAAAGGGACTTCTCATGTCCGACATTGATGATACATCAAAAGGATACACCAGAAATGTCTGACAGGTGCGGGTTCCACCTTGGTCCTTGTTGCCCATAGCAACCAATTAGAACTCATAGAAACCAATCAGAGCTATGGGTTTGAGGGGTGTTATGGGCAACAAAGACAGTCTTACTATTAGACAGTTTTTATAAGTGAGGCCTAGTGTGTTTCAAAGAGTCACTTTGATGGGACAGTTGGCCTCATTTATCAAAACTGTCTATAAATATGACTTTCTCTGTTGCCCAAAGCAACCAATCTGGGCATAGCAACCCCATAACGCATTCATTTTTTTTTAGGGGTCTGGGGAAAAAAAAAAGCTGAGCTCTGATTTGGTTGCTATGGGTGTATTGGTTTTTTTGGGTCTGTTGGTTGGTGGGCTTGATTTTTTTATAGGCTTTATGGGTTCTAAGGGCTCGATTGGTTTCTATGAGCTGATTGGGTTTTGGGGGCTCTGATTGGTGATAGGCTTTTTATTTTGGGTTCTATGGGCCTGATTTGGGTTGCTATGAGTGATTGGGTTTTAGGGCCTGTTTGGGTTGTATGACAACAAAGACAAAGTTGGGCTTTGACCCCATTTTTAAAACTGTGTAAAGTAAGATTTTTGTTGCCATACAACCCAAATTTCAGTATACAAACCAACAAGCTCAAGGACCAAACGAGCTATGCAAAACCCAACAAGGGGATAATACCAAACGGGCAAAACAACCCATCAAACCCCAACACCAAACAGGGCCAATAGTAAAAAAATCAGAGCTCTGAACCAATCAGAGCCCTATAACCCAATCGCGAAGAACCCGAGAAAATACCATCGAGCTCATAGAACCCAGAGAGAAAAAGCCAATAAGAGTCTAGCAACCCAAACAAACCCCAAACCCCAGAGCCAAATCCAATCCCCGACATAGAACAATCAAATCATAGCAGCAATCAGAGCCCAAGAACCAAATCTAGCCCCTAGAACCAATAGCCCAGAGCAACCAAATTGACTCAAAAACAATCGGTCTGCAACCAAATTTGCCCCAAACCCCAAACAAGATACGACCAACAAGCCCCAAACCCCCTCAAGCCCAAAACCCCCAACAACCCCAAAAAGGCCCTCAGAGTTTGTGACCGCCCAAGAACCAAACAAAGCCCAAGAAACCCCAAAAGGTATGCAACCCAACAGAACGCAGTTCCAAGCTTTACCCGGGTGTTTATATTTTATTATTAAACCGCCCCTAGAGTTTACCCCTCCTGGGAACGTGTAAAACCTTGTGATTTGCCTCTGAAATTAGTGCTGTAATTAGGAGTAAATGGGTTTTCCAAATAAGAGACTTGAAGCCCGAACTTCAGAACAGTTTCGGGTGAGCTGAAATTATTCCCTGTTTATATCTGGCAGCACACGGCTCATTTTTAACATTCCAGACTTTAATTTGAGCCTCTGCAAAAAGCCACAGAAATCCAGATATACCCAAGCTTGGAACAGGCCTTCTCTTTTATTTGGAGCCCAGGAAAATGTATGGGGGAGGGAATGGCGGAGAAGGCGGACGGAGCTAAATCCTGCCATGTTTTTCTACCACGGAGAAACCACAAACTCGCTCTCTCTCTCTCTCTGTGCACGAAGCTCTCCCAGCTGCGAAAATACTCAGCGCTCCGGAAAACACAGTCTCGTTTTATTCCAGCGCCGAATGCTCGGCGGACCACTTCTTCTTGAAATATCACACCGCTCAAAAAGAAAAGGGAAAAATACCGGCGTACGCAAACACTATTAAATTAAACCTACACAGAGAAGACATTCCTGGGCTGGAAATGAATGGAGAATTTGATATTTCTGGCCTTGTAGTAAACAATGAAAGCTTTTAGGGGGCTCAGATAGTCAATTGCACATTTAACATTGGTGCACCCAAGACAAATCTATAGCAAAATGTACAAATTGGTCATTTCTTTGACATCAACCCCTTTCCTGACACAGCGGCCTCCCCCAGCTGGTTGTGATTGACAGCTGTATCCTCCATTACAATTCTGATCTGATCCTGTTTGTTTTTTAAATTATTGGTTATTTTCCTCATGAAATGGTCATTTTCAAGTATCTTTTCTTGGAATTCTGTGCGGTTCCTCTGTTATTCCTATTGGAAGTCAATTGATATTTCTGGCCTCATAGTAAACAATGAAAGCTTTTATGTGGCGTAGATAGTCAAATCAATTGCACGTTTAACATTGGTGCACCCAAGACAGATCTATAGCAAAAATGTACAAATTGGTTATTTCTTCGGCATTAACCCCTTTCCTGACACAGCGGCCTCCCCTATCTGATTGTGAGTGACAGCTGCATCCTCCATCACAATTCTGAACCGATCCTGGTTGATTTAATTATTGATTTTCTTGTGAAATAACCATTTTCAAGAATCTTTTCTTGGAATTCTGTGGTTCCTCTGTTATTCCTATTGGAAGTCAATGTAGAATTTGATATTTCTGTCCTTGTAGTAAACAATGAAAGCTTTTAGGGGGCTCAGATAGTCAATTCCACTGTTAATTTTGGTGCACCCAAGACAAATCTATAGCAAAATGTACAAATTGGTAATTTCTTCGCCATTAACCCCTTTCCTGACAAAGCGGCCTCCCCCAGCTGGTTGTAATTGACAGCTGCATCCTCCATCACAATTTTGAACTCATCCTGTTATTTTTTAAATGATTGCTTATTTTCCTTGTGAAATAACCATTTTCAAGTATCTTTTCTTAGAATTATGTGCGGTTCCTCTGTTATTCCTATTGGAAATCAATGGAGAAATTGATATTTATGGAATCAAAGTAAACAATGAAAGTTTTTATTTGGCTCAGATAGTCAAATCAATTGCACGGTTAACATTGTGCACCCAAGACAAATCTATAGAACAAATATACAAATTCTTCATTTCTTTGGCATTAACCCCTTTCCTGACACAGTGGCCTCCTCCAGCTGGTTGTGATTGACAGCTGTATCCTCAAATACAATTCTCACCCTATCCTGTTTTTTTTTTAAATTATTGCTCATTTTCTTTATGAAATAATCATTTTCAAGTATCTGTTCTTAGAATTCTGTGCGGTTCCTCTGTTATTCCTATTGGAAATCAATTGAGAATTTGATATTTCTGTCCTCATAGTAAACAATGAAGGCTTATAGGGGCTCAGATAGTCAATTGCACTCTTAGCATTGGTGCACCCAAGACAAATATATAGCAAAACTGTTCAAATTGGTCATTTCTTCGACATTAACCCCTTTCCTGACACAGCAGCCTCCTCCAGCTGGTTGCGATTGCCAGCTGTATCCTCCATCATAATTTTCATCTGATCCATTTTTTTTTAAATTATTACTTATTTTCCTTGTGAAATAACCATTTTCAAGTATCTTTTCTTGGAATTCTCTGTGATTCCTCTGTTATTCCTATTGGAAACTTATGGGGAATTTGATATTTCTGGTCTCATGGTAAACAATGAAAGCTTTTATGTGTTACAGGTAGTCAAATCAATTGCACTGTTAACATTGGTGTACCCAAGACAAATCTATAGCAAAAATGTACAAATTCTTTATTTCTTTGGCATTAACCACTTTCCTGACACAGTGGCCTCCTCCAGCTAGTTGTGATTGACAGCTGTATCCTCCATTACAATTCTCACCCGATCCTGTTTTTTTAAATTATTGCGTATTTTCCTTGTGAAATAACCATTTTCAAGTATCTTTTCTTTGAATTCTGTGCAGTTCCTCTGTTATTCCTATTGGAAATCAATGATGAATTTGATATTTCTGGTCTCATAGTAAACAATGAAAGCCTTTAGAGTGCTCAGATAGTCAAATCAATTGCACAGTTAACATTGGTGTACCCAAGGCAAATCTATAGCAAAAATGTACAAATTGGTCATTTCTTTGACATTAACCCCTTTTCTAACACAGCGGCCTCCTCCATCTGGTTGTAATTGACAGCCGCATCTTCCATCACAATTTTGATCTGATCCTGTTATTTTTTAAATTATTGTTTATTTTCGTTGTGAAATAACCATTTTCAAGTATCTTTTTTTGGAATTCTGTATGGCAGTTTCTCTGTTATTAATATTGGAAATCCATGGAGAATTTGATATGTCTGGCCTTTTAGTAAACAATGAAAGCTTTTAGGAGGCTCAGATAGTCAATTGCACTGTTAACACCCAAGACAAATCTACAGCAAAAATGTACAAATTCTTAATTTCTTTGGCATTTACCCCTTTACAGTGGCCTCCCCCAACTGGTTGTGATTGACAGCTGCATCCTCCATCACAATCCTGTTGTTTTTTTTAAATTATTTTTTTTCCCTGTGTAATAACCATTTTAAAGTATATTTTCTTAGAATTATGTACGGTTCCTCTGTTATTCCTATTGGAAATCAATGGAGATATAAACATAAACAATGAAAGCTTTTATGTGGCGTAGATAGTCAAATAAATCGCACTGTTAATATTGGTGTACTCAAGACAAATCTAGAGAAAAAAATGTACAAATTCTTCATTTCTTTGGCATTAACCCCTTTCCTGACACAGTGGCCTCCTCCAGCTGGTTGTGATTGACAGCTGCATCCTCCATCACAATTCTGATCCGATTCTGGTTGTTTTAATTATTGCTTTCCTTGTGAAATAACCATTCCAGCCATATTTTTTCTTGTTATTTCTATTGAAAATGAATTGAGAATTTGATATTTCTGACCTCATAGTAAATTGTGAAAGCTTTCAAGGGGCTCAGTAAAATCATTCGCACTGTAAAAATGTACAAACCTGTTCTTCCTTTGGCATTAACCCCTTTCCTGACAAAGCGGCCTCCTCTAGCTGGCTGTGATTGACAGCTGCATCCTCCATTCCGATCTGATCCTGGTTGTTTTAATTATTGCTTGCGGTTCTTGTGAGATAACAACTCTGAGGCCTATTTTTATGAGAATTATGTAGCATTCCTCTATTAGTCCTCCTGGAAATTTATAAAGTTGGTGGCTTCCTGGTTGTTTTCATTTTAGCTTTCCTTGTGAAATAACAATTCTCGGGTATCTTTTCTTAGAGTTCTGTGCAGTTCCTCTATTATTCCTCTTGGAAATCTATAGAGAATTTGATATTTCTGCCTTCATAGTAATCAATGAAAAGTAAATCAATTGCATTACTAACTTTGGTGCGCCCAAGACAAATCTATATAAAAAATGTACAAATTGTAGATCCCTGTAGATTGTAAGCCCTCGTGGGCAGGGCCCTCTCTCCCTCTGTACCAGTTATTAGTCACTTATTGTCACTTTGTAATTGTTTGACCAATGTTATTTATGTACCCGCCTGAAATGTACAGCGCCCTGGAATCAAGGGCGCTCCAAAATAAATGATAATAATAATTGGTCATTTCTTGGGAATTAACCCCTTTCCTGACACAGAAGCTCCTGTAACTGGCTGTGATTGACAGCTGCATCCTCCATCACCATTCTGATCCAATCCTGAGTGTTTTAATTATTGCATGCGTTCCTTGTAAGATAAATCTAAGGCTTATTTTTATGAAAATTATGTGGCATTTCTCTGTTTTTTCCTCTTGGAAATGTATAGAAAAAACCAACAGTGCAGGAATATTATCGCTTTCTGTAGGGAATTACAAGTAGGTTGGCTTTGTGCTATCTAGCACTATTATGCGGGATCTCTGATAGATGGCGGTGCCGTTCCTCTGTAATTCATCCTGTAAATGTATGAATAAACTGACAACTGGGTGGTACCCATAGATTCAACTATGGCTATAGCAGCTGAGGCCCAAAGGTTGAGTGGCCCCCTAGGTACAGTAACATTAGACCTTTCTATATGGAATAACAAGTCAGTGGCTTTTTGCTATCTAGCTGTACTGTGTAGGTTCTCCGATATACATAGGGGTCCTCTTCCTCTGTTATTCCCACTGGAAATCAATGGAGAAATTGCTATTTCTGGCCTTGCAGTAAACAATGAAAGCTTTTAAGAGTCTCAGATAGTAAAACCAATTGCACTGTTAACATTGTTGCACCAAAACAAATCTATAGCAAAAATGTACAAATTCTTCATTTCTTTGGCATTAACCCCTTTCCTGACACAGTGGCCTCCTCCAGCTGGTTGTGATTGACAGCTGCATCCTCCATCACAATTCTGATCCGATTCTGGTTGTTTTAATTATTGCTTTCCTTGTGAAATAACCATTCCAGCCATATTTTTTCTTGTTATTTCTATTGAAAATGAATTGAGAATTTGATATTTCTGACCTCATAGTAAATAGTGAAAGCTTTCAAGGGGCTCAGTAAAATCATTCGCACTGTAAAAATGTACAAACCTGTTCTTCCTTTGGCATTAACCCCTTTCCTGACAAAGCGGACTCCTCCAGCTGGCTGTGATTGACAGCTGCATCCTCCATTCCGATCTGATCCTGGTTGTTTTAATTATTGCTTGCGTTCCTTGTGAGATAACAACTCTGAGGCCTATTTTTATGAGAATTATGTAGCATTCCTCTATTAGTCCTCCTGGAAATTTATAAAGTTGGTGGCTTCCTGGTTGTTTTCATTTTTGCTTTCCTTGTGAAATAACAATTCTCGGGTATCTTTTCTTAGAGTTCTGTGCAGTTCCTCTATTATTCCTCTTGGAAATCTATGGAGAATTTGATATTTCTGCCTTCATAGTAATCAATGAAAAGTAAATCAATTGCATTACTAACTTTGGTGCGCCCAAGACAAATCTATAAAAAAAAATGTACAAATTTTTAGACCCCTGTAGATTTTTAAGCCCTCGTGGGCAGGGCCCTTTCTCCCTCTGTACCAGTTATTAGTCACTTATTGTCACTTTGTAATTGTTTGACCAATGTTATTTATGTACCCGCCTGAAATGTACAGCGCCCTGGAATCAAGGGCGCTCCAAAATAAATGATAATAATAATAATAATTGGTCTTTCTTGGGAATTAACCCCTTTCTGACACAGAAGTCGTAATCCCCTGGCTGTGATTGACAGCTGCATCCTCCATCACCATTCTGATCCAATCCTGATTGTTTTAATTATTGCATGCGTTCCTTGTAAGATAAATCTAAGGCTTATTTTTATGAAAATTATGTGGCATTTCTCTGTTATTCCTCTTGGAAATGTATAGAGAAACCAACAGGTGCAGGAATATTATCGCTTTCTGTAGGGAATTACAAGTAGGTTGGCTTTGTGCTATCTAGCACTATTATGCGGGATCTCTGATAGATGGCGGTGCCGTTC
Source organism: Phyllomedusa bahiana (assembly GCA_025379985.1). Classification (NCBI taxonomy): domain Eukaryota; kingdom Metazoa; phylum Chordata; class Amphibia; order Anura; family Hylidae; genus Phyllomedusa; species Phyllomedusa bahiana. The sequence continues at coordinate 12,876 of JAODAL010008324.1, read as the reverse complement.
CTCTGTAATTCATCCTGTAAATGTATGAATAAACTGACAACTGGGTGGTACCCATAGATTCAACTATGGCTATAGCAGCTGAGGCCCAAAGGTTGAGTGGCCCCCTAGGTACAGTAACATTAGACCTTTCTATATGGAATAACAAGTCAGTGGCTTTTTGCTATCTAGCTGTACTGTGTAGGTTCTCCGATATACATAGGGGTCCTCTTCCTCTGTTATTCCCACTGGAAATCAATGGAGAAATTGCTATTTCTGGCCTTGCAGTAAACAATGAAAGCTTTTAAGAGTCTCAGATAGTAAAACCAATTGCACTGTTAACATTGTTGCACCAAAACAAATCTATAGCAAAAATGTACAAATTTGTCATTTCTTTGGCATTAACCCCTTTCCTGACACAGCGGCCTCCTTCATCGCAATTCTGATCCGATCCTTGCTGTTTTAATTATTGCTTCTGTCACAATTCTGATCCTATCCCGGCTGTTTAATCATTGCTTACGCTCTTTGTGGGGTATCTTCTCTTAGAATTATGTGCTGTACCTCTGTTACTTCTCTTGGAAACATACAAATAAACCCACAACTGGGTGTTACCCATGGGTGCAACTTTAACCACAGCAACTACAGCCTACGGGTAGAAGGGGCCCACTCAGGTGCAGGAACATGATAGCATTCTGTAGGGGAGTTGGTGGCTTTCTGCTACTGTATCTAGCACAACTGGTCGGCTTTTTGATCTACGACAATGACATTCCTCTGTTATTCCTCCTGGAAATGTATAATTAAACCGACAATTGGATGTACCCATAGTGCAACTATAACCATAGCAGCTGTACTTAAAGGGGTTGTCTCACTACAAGAATTGCTTTTTATGATAAAGATCTTGCAAAAACAAGTCCCTTTGCAATATGTGTCCATTAACAGTGTCCTACCTATTCCTAGATATCCCCTCTTGTATGGGCTGCATCAGCTTCTCAGGTTGCTATAGACCTGTTGTTCTCTCCTGATAGGCTGCCAGCACTGGTTGCTATAGCTACAGACCTGTTTGATCTCTCCTGATAGGCTGCCAGCACTGGTTACTATAGCTACAGACCTGGCTTCTACTGCAGCCTAGTAGAAGCCGGTAAACACGCCCCTGAAATCAAAATGAAACCAAGAAAACAGGACTGAGGTGAGAGGAATCCATGTAGTGAGACAACCCCTTTAACCATAGCAGCAGAGGGGAATTAACTACTAAAAGGTGCAATCACTGTTGAACACTATTCTGCAATACTAACATATTGCAAAAAAGTGTGCAGTTTTGGCAGTGTAATATGAGCAGTCGGATGGCAGGCCTGGGGGCCTTTATTAGGCTTCTGGCTCATAATTGTGTCATAGGGGAGCCGTTCGGTAGAAGGGAGGGGGCACCTCCTTTCTAGATAAATGTCTAGATGCCACGGTCATGTTAACCATGGCATCCAAGTAGATAAACAGTTGAGTTTGGAGTTATCTCTGATCCTGGCCACTGAAGATGGGTGCTGGCTGAGCCCGCCTCATACTGGTGCCACCTGGTTCCTGATAGAGCACTGATACTAGCGTGAAATGCGTAGAGCCCTGTAATGCTTTTAATGCTTTTATTGCACAATAAATAGGATAACTATATTCCTGCTTTTTCCTTGTTTTTACACTTATATAACCCCCTGCTGTGGAGCCAGCACCGTGGCCTTGTTTTGCTTTATCCAAGTGCCCCCTTTCTGACAGACAGAGGTAGACGCCCTAGGAGGTCGCCTACCCTATGTCTTGATCCAGGTTGTACCCAGGGCTATCTTTTCCATTGGGCACACTAGGCAGTTGCCACTAGTATAGGGGCCTCAGGTGGTCTTTTTATGCCCCAGGAATACAAGAAACATACCCTGGATCCATTGGTTGGCTTTGATTATTTAACAGTTTGTGTGTTTTTAGGATGTACAAACAGTTAAAAACCATGGTGAAGGGAGCCCAAGGCTCCCTACCCTACCAATTAGTCTTGTTGGCTGCAGGCTGCCAGTGTCCATACAAAAGTGGCGTGATAATATGTGTGTGCTGTGGGGTGGCTTGAGGCAGAGGCGCAACTTCAAGCTCTTGGGCCCCAGAGCAAAAAGTGAAATTAGGGTCCCCGGTTACCATGAGCCATTTACAAAACTGGTGGCAGAAGTGCTTTTGGGCCCCCTCAGGCTGCAGGGCCCGGTAATGACTGCTACCGCTGCACCCCTGTTGCTATGCCCCTGGCTTGAGGCATGGCCTAATGTAGTGTCATGTATTTGGGCAGGGCCCACTGCAGTGCTATGCCCGGGGGCCCATAATTCTGTTAAGACGGCTCTGGTTGTACCTATGAATACTGACAAAATTCGAATCTGAAGCGCAACGCTACAAACTGCAATGTAATAAAGTTACACTGCCCTGATGATATGTAAACAGCTACAAAATTGCACCCATGCAAAACAATGATGCAAAACATAAGCAATATCCCATGAGCAATACTCGTAGCAGGGCTCACAGCCTCGGTCGTACCCCGGACGGCTGCCAGATACTTGAAGCAATTAATACTCAACATCCACTAAACAAATGTCACACTGCAACAAAGTAACAGCGAAGCGTTCCAGGGCCAGGCCCAAGGAGGTGCCGGTTCCTGGCATCAGTATTGAATGTTTGATACAAGTTGATACAATTCGATACAAGTCCTCGATTCACTTTGCTGGAGTAACTGATTGTAGGATTTTTGTGATTGTTTTGATTGTGCTCTTTGTATCTATTCTTCTATTTTTTTATTTTTTGCATATTTAAAACCCTCAGATTGCCCTTCATGGATGCAGCTTGGGAATGTCCGCTCCTTCTTGGACAGAGAACACACGTAGGTTCTTGGCTCACAAACACAAACAGAGCGAGTCCCGTTAAAACCGCCTCGCTCGGCACACGATTAAAGGCCGTGTTTGTCTGCCCTGCCTCTTTAATTACCTTCACCTCTTTTTTCAAAAAGAAGCTTTGTTCCTCATGAGAAGAAAAAAAAAAATCCCACTATGAAATAACATAACACAGATTTCTCTCCATCAGAACAAAAAACAAACCTACTGTATGTGATTGTGCTCGGACGAGGAGGGAGGGAGCGAGCTGGGAACCGAAACCTGGGGCTAAATCAGGAGGCGGAAAGAAGCTTTATTTTAGGATAGATGAACGCGAAAATGAGAAAAATAGTCGAACTGGGAGTGATGCGCGCTGACCCCTATCAGAGGGACTAGATTCTGGTCAGCCCTAAGGATAATTATCCTCTATGGGTCCTCGGATAATTTCCTCTATGGGTCCTCGGATAATTTCCTCTATGGGCCCTCAGGATAATTCCCTCAGCTGGGCCCTCAGGATAATTCCCTCTATGGGTCCTCGGATAATTCCCTCTATGGGCCCTTAGGATAATTTCCTCTATGGGGCCTCAGAATACTCTACCCTATGGGCCCTCAGGATACTTTCCCCTATGGGCCCTCAGGATAATTTCCTCTATGGGCCCTCAGGATAATTTCCTCTATGGGTCCTCGGATAATTCCCTCTATGGGCCCTCAGGATAATTCCCTCTAAGGGCCCTCAGGATAATTTCCTCTATGTGTCCTCAGGATAATTCCCTCTATGGGTCCTCGGATAATTTCCTCTATGGGCCCTCAGGATAATTTCCTCTATGGACCCTCAGGATAATTTCCTCTATGGGCCCTCAGGATAATTTCCTCTATGGACCCTCAGGATAATTTCCTCTATGGGCCCTCAGGATAATTTCCTCTATGGGCCCTCAGGATAATTTCCCCTATGGTCCCTCACGATAATTTCCTCTTATGGGTCCTAGGATAATTTCCTCTAAGGGCCCTCAGGATAATTTCCCCTATGGGCCCTCAGGATAATTTCCTCTGCTGGGTCCTTGGATAATTTCCTCTAAGGGCCCTCAGGATAATTTCCTCTATGAGCCCTCATGATAATTTCCTCTATGGACCCTAAGGATAATTTCCTCTATGGGCCCCCAGGATAATTTCCTCTATGGGTCCTCAGGATAATTTCCTCTATGGGCCCTCATGATAATTTCCTCTATGAACCCTCAGGATAATTTCCTCTATGGGCGCTCAGAATTTTTTTAATCTATGGGCCCTCAGGATAATTTCCTCTATGGACCCTCATGATAATTTCCTCTATGCGTCCTCGGATAATTTCCTCTATGGGTCCTCGGATAATTTCCTCTATGGGTCCTCAGGATAATTTCCTCTATGGGCCCTCAGGATAATTTCCTCTATGGGCCCTCAGGATAATTTCCTCTATGGGCCCTCAGAATACTTTTTCTCTATGGGCCCTCAGGATACTTTTTCTCTATGGGCCCTCAGGATAATTTCCTCTATGGGCCCTCCGGATAATTTCCTCTATGGGCCCTCCGGATAATTTCCTCTATGGGCCCTCAGGATAATTTCCTCTATGGACCCTCAGGATAATTTCCTCTATGGGCCCTCTGAATACTTTCCTCTATGGGCCCTCAGAATACTTTCCTCTATGGGCCCTCAGGATAATTTCCTCTATGGGCCCTCAGGATAATTTCCTCTATGGGCCCCCAGGATAATTTCCTCTATGGACCCTCAGGATAATTTCCTCTATGGGCCCTGAGGATAATTTCCTTTATATGCCCATGGAACTTCAGTCCAACATTGATCCCATCTCAGAAATACACTGGGGCTGAGGATATTTAAAGGAGTGTTATCACCATGCTCTTCACAGCCCGCTTCAGGCTTCCATTTCCTGTTCAGGCTGTGGGTGGTTCTACAACTTCAGACTTCCATTTCCTGTTCAGGCTGTGGGCAGTTCTACAGCTTCAGGCTTCCATTTCCTGTTCAGGCTGTGGGTGGTTCTACAGCTTCAGATTTCCATTTCCTGTTCAGGTTGTGGGCGGTTCTACAGCTTCAGGCTCCTACTTCCTGTCCAGGCTGTGGGTTTTTCTACAGCTTCAGGCTCCCACTTCCTGTTCAGACTGTTTGCGGTCCTACATCTTCAGGCTTGCACTTCCTGTTCAGGCTGTGGCGGTTTTACAGCTTCAGGCTCCCACTTCCTGTTCAGGCTGTGTGTGGTTCTACAGCAGTGACTGACATTTCAGTTGTGCTATTCCTAGCTAAGTCTGTTAGGGGGACATTAGTGAATAGCAGGGAAGTAGGCTACAGAGCTCTAAAGGGTTAAGGTTTATCAGAAAGAAACCAGCTCCTGTGCTGCTGATAAGACGCAGCACAAAGTGACAATACCATTATTGTACAGCCACTGCTAGAGCTGGTCGGTAATCTAGGGAAGCTTGTATACACAAGCAGGAGATAAGAACTGCTCTAACTCTGAAAGGAAGCAAAACCAGAACAGCAGTGTATTTGGTAACATCCTTTATTTCCCTTTGTTATGTGTTTAAAGCTAATCAGTGTGGTGAGAGTGCCCCTTTAAGTTATGCATCTGCTTGCACTGGATAATTCACAGTTATGTTGTGATGTAATATAACGCAGTGACATAATAGTAACCATCAGTGTAGCACCTCCAGCTGTGAGACATTAATATCTATCATCCTGCAAAAATCCCGCGCTCTCTTTCATCGCGGTGGCCGCATTAGGACATTCCTCATCCTCGCCAGATAATAGACCTCACGTTTGTGCTTTGAACAATCCTCTCATGCTTCCTTCCGCAGGGCAGGCTTACTCAGCTTCTATTCATCTCCTCAGGCTGACCTCAACGGACCAGATGCAGAGTGCAACCCCAAAATGTGTCACCCTGACTGTCAGACCTTCATTCTGTTCAAAATTGTCCCTGTGCGTCTTCATATTACTTTCAAGATCCTGCAATAGACGTGGTGGAAAGATCATCTACATTAGGGCAATATTGGCAGAACTCTTGTCAGGGGTTCAGGGGTCCAGAGCAAATTAAAAAATATATATATAAGGTACCCACTGACAGTGTCAGACTGAGGCCCACCAGTGGAGTTGATTCTTGGATCCCACCAGTGGAGTTGATTCTTGGGGCCAACCAGTGGAGTTGATTCTTGGGCCCACCAGTGGAGTTGATTCTTGGAGTCTACCAGTGGAGTTGATTCTTGGTCCCACCAGTGGAGTTGATTCTTGGAGCCACCAGGGGAGTTGATTCTTGGAGCCACCAGTAGAGTTGATTCTTGGAGCCACCAGTGGAGTTGATTCTTGGGGCCCACCAGTGGAGTTGATTCTTGGAGCCACCAGTGGAGATGATTCTTGGAGCCACCAGTGGAGTTGATTCTTGGAGCCACCAGTGGAGTTGATTCTTGGGGCCACCAGTGGAGGTGATTCTTGGAGCCACCAGTGGAGATGATTCTCGGGACCCACCAGTGGAGATGATTCTCGGGGCCCACCAGTGGAGTTGATTCTTGGGGGCCCACCAGTGGAGTTGATTCTTGGGGCCACCAGTGGAGTTGATTCTTGGGGCCCGCCAGTGGAGTTGATTCTTGGGGCCCACCAGTGGAGTTGGTTCTTGGGGTCCACCAGTGGAGCTGATTCTTGGGCCCCACCAGTGGAGTTGATTCTTTGAGCCAACCAGTGGAGTTGATACTTGGAGCCACCACTGGAGTTGATTATTGTGGCCACCAGTGGAGTTGATTCTTGGAGCCACCAGTGGAGATTATTCTCGGGACCCACCAGTGGAGTTTATTCTTGGAGCCCACCAGTGGAGTTGATTCTTGGGCCCACCAGTGGAGATAATTTTTGGGGCCCACCAGTGGAGTTGATTCTTGGGGCCTACCAGTGGAGTTGATTCTTGGGGTCCACCAGTGGAGTTGATTCTTGGGGTCCACCAGTGGAGTTGATTTTTGGGGCCACCAGAGGAGTTTATTCTTGGAGCCGACAAGTAGAGTTGATTCTTGGGGCCCACCAGTGGAAATGATTTTTGGGGCCACCAGTGGAGTTGACTCTTGGGGCCACCAGTGGAAATGATTTTTGGGGCCACCCATTGAGTTGATTCTTGGGTTCCACCAGTGGAAATGATTTTTGGGGCCACCAGTGGAGTTGATTCTTGAAGTCCACTAGTGAAGTTGATTCTTGGTGCCCATCAGTAGAGTTGATTGTAAAGGTCCACCTGTGGAGGTTATTCTTGGTGCTCATCAGTGGAGTTGAGTCCTTCTCCCACAGAGGAAGAAACCAGGATTATAAGTGGCACATGGTAGGTGGAGGACTCTGCAGAACAACCTATTGGATCAAGAGTTTCTAAATTCACAACCAACTCACTAAACCTTGTGAATAGGATTAGAGCCAACCAGATACTCATCTGCAGGCAGCTGTTTTGAAGTGTATGCCCCTGATCATGGGAGAGTAGAATGCTGATTGGCTAAGTGAGAGGCTTTAGACATACCCTGAAAGAGGCAACATTTCAGAGGAGCAGGGCTTAGCCAACCATATCTACCCCCTTGTTCTAGCAATTGGCATGTATGTATGGGGCTGTGCCAGTATTCCGGTGTCCTTTCAGCCCAAAAACTGTTCTCTCTATGTATGAGCAGACGCACTCCAAAATTAGGTGCATTTTGCAGCGCCTGCGGCACTTTATAATGCGCCCAAGATGTGGGAGCGTTCTGGGGGCGTCACACTTCAGCCATATGATTCTACACATTAATACCTGGAGGACGACAAAACTAGAAGCATTACTGCTGGAAAAGCCAGAGCAAGGTACAAGGGGTTTACCTGAGCCAGAGGTGTCGTAGTGGAACTAGAAAGCTCCAAATCTATGACCCGCAGTCAGGGCCGCCATCAGAAATTTCAGGGCCCCGTACAGCCAAAAGGTCTGGGCCCCCTCCTCCGAACAGAAAAAAAAGATATTTGTGAATAATAAAAAAAACCTCCACACAATTGCAGCAATGTCTTTTAAATTTATTTTTGGGACTTCACTGAAGTATAAATGATGTGTTATTTTTATGCTGAAGGTCGATACAATGCCGCCGATACTAAACAAAAATAGTTTTTATGTTCTACTACTTTTTTTTTCATTATTATTTGCTTTTTCATGGCCATTTTTATAGCGAAAACCTTTTTTAGGGCTATATTTTGAGGCAAGCAGTAGTTTTTACTGGCAAAATTTGGGGTATATACAACTTTGAATCCCTTTTATACCAATTTATTAGCAAAGTAAGGTAAACAAAAAACACAACTCTGCCTTTTTTTTTCTTTTCCTTATTGTAGTGATTTTAATAAATAACAAATTACATTTTACGATGCGGGACTTTTACAGATATAGAAATACTTTTCAATCTTTTCAATGATAAATAAGGAAGGGATTGTTTGATCTTATAATCTTTTTTAAAATTTTCTAATTTCTTTCGGGTACTCGAACACATAATTACTAGTAAAATATACCACAGCATGTAGCTAACTCCAATTCTGGCCATTGTAGTAGAAGCACAGCCAGGTTTCCGATACAGATGGAGTGGCAACATTTGTATACATATATACATAAGAAATATCTACACACACCTAAGAACACACATAACCATACATAAACATACTGTATACACATAACCATACATAATCATATATTACCACACTCTGTACATACCATAATTACACACCTAGAAACGAACACACACATAACCACACAACACACTCCTAAGAACACACAAACTGTATATACATAACTATACATACACATTTTAAACGAAATTTTACATTACACCTAAGTATATTTTTGGGGAAAAAAGATAGCAAAATGGCGCCATTTAATATAAAATCCAGCAAAACAGTGATAATCCCATCTTTTTACAGAGACAGTCTGAGAAATTTACGTATCTTCAAACAAGAGGGCATTATTAGTTTTACGGATTTTTTTTTAAATTGCAAAAAAAAATTGCAATTTTGCCACAATTTTTCAGAAATTGTGACCAAAAAGCTGCAATCTTGCCATCATTTCCCAAAAATATAGCAAAAATAGCGCTATTTTGCCGCGAGTTTGCGCAAATCGCGGCAAAATGGCGCGCTTTTTACCGCGATTTTGCGCAAATCGCGGCAAGACTGCGCCACTTTTGCAGCGAAAATTCAGGCAAAGAACATTGAAACACTGTCCTGTGTGTAGATTTTAGGTACCTGCAGTCGAGCTGTGTCAGTCTTCTTTTGGGATCAGGCTCCCAGAAGGCTGACATCCTATTCACCCGCCACGCTCTCTTCTGCTGCTCCTGATTACGGCTGGGGACGGGGCCTGCAGGGATTTCTCCTGCACTGTCAGTACAGGGAGCGGAGCCCTCTCTCCCACAGCACAGGAGCCGGGGCCCGGCCCGCAACAAAGCAGGACTTGGGGCCCGGCCCGCAACAGAGCGCAGGAGCCCGGGCCCGGCCCGACACAGAGCGCAGGAGCCCGGGCCCGGCCCGACACAGAGCGCTGGAGCCGGGGCCCGGCCCGACACAGAGCGCAGGAGTCGGGGCCCGGCCCGAAACAGCGCCGGGGCCCGGCCCGAAACAGAGCAGGAGCCGGGGCCGGCCCGAAACAGAGCAGGAGCCGGGGCCCGGCCCGCCACCGCGCCGGGGCCCGGCCGGACACCGTGCGCTGTTGCCGGGGCCCGGCCCGACACAGAGCGCAGGAGCCGGGGCCCGGGGCCCCACACAGAGCGCAGGAGCCGTGGTCCTGTCTTTAGAAACGAACGGGCCATACTTTTGTTCATTTAACTGAACTTGTGAAACGAGGGTGGCAGCTGCTGCCGGCATCAGCGGGCCCCCCTTGCTTCACATTTCAGTCAGGGCCCCGTACAGCAGTACTGGCTGTACTGCCCTATCGGCGGCCCTGCCCGCAGTAGAACAGGTTCATAGATTCAGGCGCATTCCACACTAATATATATATATAAAAAAAAAACAAATGTATATCTGTATGAATAGAGAGTGGGGTAGGATAGATAGGTTGGGAGGGGGGAAAAGAATAAGGGGGGATGAGGCAAAGAGATAAGCACTGTGATGAGACAGATTTTGGAAGACTATGAACTTTGGACTATAAGTTTGGGGCCAGTGCTCTGGGGGCCACATCAGGACCGGGAATGGGAATGGATATTAGATAATTTAAGGCTCAAAGGTGAAAGGAGGAGAAAAAAAAATAGATATAGGTATATTAGTACATATTTAAAGTTGTATATATGTATATTTGTTTTTTATGTTAATAAAGTGTGTAATGGAACAATAGTTGGTGGCCCAGTAAAGGGGAATTTAGTTGGAATGGGGAATGTGGATGAGTGGAAGGGAACATCTGGACCAGCTAAGGGAACTTAATGGTGTTGTCTCACTAGATTGATTCATCTTACTTCAGTCCTGTTTTCTTGGATTCATTTTGAATTCAAGGGTGTGTTTACCGGCTTCCACTAGGCTGCAGTAGAAGCCAGGTCTGTAGCTATAGCAACCAGTGCTGGCAGCCTATCAGGAGAGATGGAACAGGTCTGTAGCTATAGCAACCAGTGCTGGCAGCCTATCAGGAGAGATTGAACAGGTCTATAGCTATAGCGACCTGAGGAGCTGATGCAGCCCATACAAGAGGGGATATCTAGGAATAGGTAGGACACTGTTAATGGACACATTTTGCAAAGTGACTTGTTTTGCAAGATCTTTAACATAAAAATCAATCCTTGTAGCGAGACAACCCCTTTAATGTAAGGTATATGGCCATGTTTCTTTGTAGAATATTGTATATAGTTTTTGTATCTATAATTTTATGTAGTGCTGTATTGAAATGGTCCAACATTTAACAACAATAAAAGAGTCCCACACTGATTTAAAGCTATTTAGAACTGGCTTCTATGCGCCTGGATCATATATGTCGCCCTTAGTGCCTATCCCCCGGGTATAGATGTCGCCACCTAATAGTCCTATTATAGGACACGGCACGTTGTCCATGCATTCTGCATTGCTAAGTCCAAAACATCTCCCCGCCTGGCTTTGCTCTGACATGAAGCCTCGGTTTCCTCGTTTTCTTGCCGTCCGGGTACAAGTGTTTGAGGGAATCAAAATTCCTGTTTCCCCTTCTGCGGAAAACTCGTGAGCCGGGTTGCGAGTGGAATGTTTTTAATGAATGCTTTTTACAGTTTTGCTAAATATCTCCAATGTTTCTCACGGGTTTTTCCGAACGGGAATTCCTCAAATATTTTTTTCTGCCCTGTCTTTAACATTTCTACCTCTCGCTCTGTTTGTATTTCCTCGAGTATAAACCCGGGAAGGTTTCCCAGAAAATTTTGATTATTTAATTTTTTTACACACAGCCAGGTCGGGAAAAATTCCTGTTACAGAGTGATATTAGTGTTCCTGTACCATGCTAATTATTTGGCCCCTCGTGCAATGCATTCTGTCATTCTGCGGGGGGAAGCGCTGGGCCAAGTACTTTTGTGGGGGTGTTAATAGATCTATAGCCCCCAGGCAAATGATAACCCCCCACCCCAAAAGGGCATTTATACACTGGTTTTGCCCCGGGGGCCCTCAAAAGCATAAGGACCCTTGGGTTGTTTAAGTGTTGGACTGGGGTACTAGGGCCCTCAGGTGGAGATGACTCTAGGGGCCCACCATCTGATCATTTTGGGCCACGGGGGAGTTTATTTTGGGGGCCCACCCTTACAGCTATTAAAAGTGACGTAGATCCCTCCTATACTTCTCTCTCTTGCTTTTTGCCTCTCTTTTCTGCTTTTTCCCTCTTCTGGGGAGTATAGGCAGTTAGAAAACAACTCCGGCCCTTTTCCATCTAAATGGCCCGGGGTTTCCCCTATTCCCCGGGGCCGTTGAGCCTGGTGTGTATTGCCCCAAAAAATAAAAGGGAACTCCCCTGGATAGGGTTTTGGTTATGCTATTTAAAACTCTTTGTGTGTTCTTAGGATGGCAAAATTTTAAAAACAAGGGGGGAAGGGAGCCTTGGTCCTTTCCAGTTGTTTTGTAGGCAGCAGGCTGTCTACAAAGTCTGAAAAACAGAAAAACAATGTTTTGGGCTGCACATCCAAAAAGTTTTTTTTTTTTAAATGAGCATAGGTGCACGGGTGTGACAGAAAATGCAAAAAATCCAAAATCAGCAGCCCTATAGGAAAAAAAATTTCTGCAAATTTTGATCATGAAAAATTGACTTGTTTGTCACTTTTTTTATCAAAACTGTAAAAGCCGACCTTTCCCAAAGACAAGGCGCCTCAAAACAGGTGGGAACCCTCTCTATTGTTCCTCTCTTGCTGCCTTTCAGACCCCACATTTTGGGAGGGTTTTCCCCACCTTAGTTTTTGCACTCCGCCCCTTGCCCAAAGGGTTTTTTAAAACAATGCAGGTAGCTGGAATCTTCTCCCTAAAAAGTGGAGGTCTGAAAGGCACCAAGAGAGGGGGCATTAGTGAGGTTCCCTCCCGTATTTGGGGGTTGACGGGGCAGCAGGGGGGCTCTACAGTTTTGATCAAAAAAAATGCACTAAGGGCCACATGTTGAAAATGTCTAGGTGAAAACTTTCTTTGTTGCCCTAGAAAAAATCACAGTTCCCCCTTAATTTTTAAAATAATGCTTAAAAATGAAAGGGCGGGTCTGATTGGCTGTAGGGCAACAAAAAAAAGTCTTTTACTAAACATCCCCCCAAGAAACCCTTTATTTTTGTATATAAAATAGCAATAATGTTCTCCCAATTATTTATGTTCCTTTTGATGTTTTTTTTGTGCTAGTTTAAAATGCTGTATTGGATTGTGGTCGCCACAATCGTCAGAAAAAGGCTTTTCCACAAGGTGGCATGATGATATGGGTGGTAATTTGGGGGTGGTTAAGCTAAAAACAGAAGTTATGCCCCAGGGCCCCTAACAGTTAAAGGGGGTTTGCACGAAATAAAATTGGGTGGAAGTTTTTTTAAAAGAAAATAAAAAAACATTTTCACCATTCTTATTTTTTAAAAAT